>JAODAL010012890.1:25000-93547 GCA_025379985.1 Phyllomedusa bahiana | reverse complement strand
TCCAACACATCCAAACACCGGCCTTATAATAAACTATAGGGGGGCCCCCCTGCTGCTCCAAAACATCAAACACACAGCTCCTATAATAAACTATAGGGAGTGACCCCGCTGCACCCAAACCCCAATCCAAAACACACGCCTCTATAAAAAAACTATAGGGAGCGATCCTGCGCACCCCAACACACCAAACACCGCTGTGGGGATACGGGGGGGACCCTTTGGGGGTCCGATCGTAATGGTTTTTGAATGCGATTTTGGATCACGCGACCCAAAATCCCCAAAGTGAACAAAACCCTAACCTTACATGTCTAGATTTTGAAAATATTGTAAATCTTCCCCTTTTCTGTTTTATTTTCCAGTTGGTGTCAGATCACTGGAATGGCAAGTGGCAGATTACTGGAATGGTTTCGTTTGTCGTTACACTGGACCTCGTTGCATGTCTCGCTCCTATTAACCCTTGGTGCTCCTTGGCCTTGAGCTTGTGCTTTTTCCCCAGTCAATTACCTCTGATCTTAGGAGAATGTGGAAGGGTAGTTTTCTTTTAAAAGGGGACCGCCCCAGGTTCCCTCCTTCCCTTTTCCCTCCCCTTGAATTTAGCCGCGCAAATACGGGGATTTTTGGCTATGCAACAGTTGTTAGGTCCAGCCCCGAAACTCTGTTAGCTGTAATAGACTTCCTGTCTGCATCAAAGTCGTGAATCTCTCTATGTTTAAATGAGACTGATTTTTAACCCCCTTTTAGGAATGGCAGGGAGTTTTCCTTTCCGGGTCACACCCTGTGGTGACAGCTACGCAGATGCGGTCAATGCCCAGTGCCAGCAGCATGGAAATTTTTTCAGCTGCGGGGAAAGTAAAATAATGGTGCTGCTGTGCCCTAGGAGCAATTCAAATGAAAAAAAAGGAAAAAATAAAAGGCGGAGTGTCCTTTAAATTTTAAAATTTGGGATGCCCCGGGGTTCCTTTTTAATATTACATTCTGCTAATTGGTTCCATCACTTAGAATTCATTAATCCTCCCAGCGCAGAACATTGGATTAGATACAAGCAATAACCTGGGGAATGAGTCGTTAATGTGAATGTGCCCCAAAAACCAGGCAGGGTGCCCACGGCTAAAATTTTGGGCTGCGGCCCTACTTTTTTGCAGCAGCCAAAAAGGGAGTGGGTTCGGGCACAGGGTGCCTCTGCTTGGGGTGGCGCCCCCGGATGGTTGATATCTCCTTATGCCCTGGGTATGGCGCGTCCTGGATGGGTTGGTATCGCCTTATACCCCGGGGGTGGCGCCTCCTGGAGGGTTGAAATTTTGCCTTTTCCCCGGGTATGGGCGTCCTGGGTGGGTTGGGATGCCTTTTGCCGGGGTGGCCCCGGATGGGTTGGTAAGCCCTTTTCCCCCGGGGGTGGCGCGTCCTGGATGGGTTGGTATCGTCTTATGCCCTGGGTATGGCGCGTTGGAGGGTTTTATATCGTTTTTTCCCCTGGGGAGGGGCCCTCCTGATGGGTTGGTATTCCTTATGCCCCGGGGATGGCGCTCCCTGGTGGGGTTTTGGATTCCCCTTTTGCCCCGGGTGGGCGTGCCTGGGTGGGGTTTGGGATTCCTTATGCCCGGGGGTGGTGCCTCTGGGGTGGGGTTTTATTCCTTATACCCTGGGTGTGGCGCCTCCAGGATGGGTTGATATTGTCTTATGCCCTGGATGGGTTGGTATCGTCTTATGCCCTGGGTGTGGCGCCTCCAGGATGGGTTGATATCGTCTTATGCCCTGGGTGTGGCGCGTCCTGGATGGGTTGGTATCGTCTTATGCCCTGGGTGTGGCGCCTCCTTATGTGTTGGTTCGTTCATGCCCTGGGGGGGCGCGTCCCGGTGGGTTTGGTACGCTTTGCCCTGGGGTGGCGGTCCGGATGGGGGGTATGCCTTATGCCCGGGGTGTGGCGCGTCCTGGATGGGTTGGTATCGCCTTATGCCCTGGGTGTGGCGCGTCCTGGATGGGTTGGTATCGCCTTATGCCCTGGGTGTGGCGCGTCCTGGATGGGTTGATATCGTCTTATGCCCTGGGTGTGGCGCGTCCTGGATGGGTTGGTATCTCCTTATGCCCTGGGTGTGGTGCCTTCTGGATGGGTTGATATCGTCTTATGCCCTGGGTAGGGGCCTGGGTGGGGGTATGCCCCTTTGCCCCCGGGTGTGGTGCGTCCTGGATGGGTTGGTATCTCCTTATGCCCTGGGTGTGGCGCCTCCTGGATGGGTTGGTATCGCCTTATGCCCTGGGTGTGGCGCCTCCTGGATGGGTTGGTATCGCCTTATGCCCTGGGTGGGCCCCCTGGTGGGTTTTTATATCCTTATGCCTGGGTGTGGGCCTCCGGGGGTTGGATCGCCTTTTGCCCTGGGGGGTGGCGCCCCTGGGGGTTGATAATTTTATGCCCTGGGTGTGGCGCCTCCAGGATGGGTTGATATCGTCTTATACCCTGGGTGTGGCGGTTGGTGGGTTTATATCGTTTATCCCTGGGTATGGGCCTCCTGGTGGGGGTTTGGGACGCCCTTTTGCCCCGGGTGTGGGGTCCCCCGGGTGGGTTTTGGGATGCCTTATGCCCCGGGGGTGGGGTCCCGGATGGGTTGGTATGCCCTTTTGTGGGTGTGGGGGGTCCCGATGGGTGGTTCCCTTTTGGGGTGTAGTGCCCCCGAGGGTTTTTTTTTTTCCCTTTCCCTTTTTTTTCCCCCCCCCCCCTTTTTTTTTGGATGGGTTAGTATCGCCCTTTTCCTGGGTTGGCGGTCCTGGAGGGTTTTATTCGTCTTATGCCCTGGGTGTGGTGCGTCCTGGATGGGTTGATATCTCCTTATGCCCTGGGTGTGGGCCTTTGGTGGGTTGATATTCTTATGCCCGGGGTGGCGCCTCCCGGATGGGTTGTTGCCCTTTTCCCCCGGGTGTTGGGGCGTTAAAAGGGTTTGTATGCCTTTTTCCTGGGGTGGGCGTCCTGGATGGGTTGGTAGCTTTTGCCCTGGGGTGGCCTCCCGGGTGGGTTGATACGTCTTTGCCCCGGGTGTGGGGGTCCGAGGGTTGGTATCGCCTTATGCCCTGGGTGTGGTGCCTCCTGGATGGGTTTGGGATCTCTTTTGCCCGGGGTGGCGCGTCCGGGTGGGTTGGTACTCCTTTGCCCTGGGTGTGGTGCCTACTGGATGTGTTGGTATCTCCTTAGGACCTGGGTGTGGTGCCTCCTGGATGGGTTGATATCGCCTTATACCCCGGGGGGTTTGGTGCCCCTGGATGGGTTGGAAAGCCTTTTTCCCCCGGGTGTGGCGCCTCCTGGATGGGTTGGTATCTCCTTATGCCCTGTGAGTGGTGCCTCCTGGATGGGTTGGTATCGCCTTATGCCCTGGGTGTGGTGCCTCCTGGATGGGTTGATATCGCCTTATGCCCTGGGTGTGGCACCTCCTGGTTGATATAATTCAGCTCATTAATGTTGGTTTACATGAAATGTTGACATTTCGCTGTGTGTGGAGAAGAATCCAGCGGCGCGGAAGAACACTCGAAATAACATGTCAAGAACTGAGTGACAAAATGAGGCCAAGCAGTGCCGTACTACAGGCTAGTGCCGATTCACCTGCAGGGGGCGTCCAAACATCACCTTACTGCTGAAAGGTGCAGCTGAACATAGAAGAGGTGAGCAGCCAGGCGGGCGGGTACCTGGTGCTCTCCAGATCTGGACAACAGCAGTAAGTGAGGCTAACAGAGCTGACGAAACAAGACGCATGCTGCTGACAACTGCAGGCGGCGCAGAAACAGGGGGACAACACCAGCATTATCAGCAGCACTGTACAGTTACCGGGTAGACCGGCTGTCACTGCACCTCTGCTAACCCTACTGTGTATGGGGCCCTGGAGCAGACGGATGTCACTGACCCCTGCAACCCTACTGTGTATGGGGCCCTGGAGCAGGGCGGATGTCACTGCACCTCTGCTAACCCTACGTGTATGGGGCCCGGACAGACGCGTGTCACTGCACCTTTGCAACCAACTGTGTATGGGGCCCGAGCAGACGGATGCACTCCACCTCTGCTAACCCTATGTGCATGGGGCCCAGACAACGGATGTCACTGCAAACCCCGCTAACCTACTGTGTATGGGGCCCCGAGCAAAGGATGTTTACTGCACCTCTGCTAACCCTACTATGTATGGGGCCGTGGAGCAGACGGATGTCATGCACTTGCTAACCCTACTGTGTATGGCCCCGGAGCAGAAGGATGTCACAGCACCTCTGCAAACCCTACTGTGTATGGGGCCCCGGAGCAGACGGATGTCACTGCACCTGTGCTTACCCTACTGTGTATGGGGCCCCGGAGCAGACAGATGAAACAGCACCTCAGCTAACCCAACTGTGTATGGGGCCCAGGAGAAGACGGATTTCCATGCACCTCTGCTAACCTACTATGTATGGGGCCCGGAGCAGACGGGGGTCACTGTCACCTCTGCTAACCCTACTGTGTATTGGGGGCCCGGCAGGGGATGCAATGCACCCTGTAACCCTCGGTGTATGGGCCCCAACGACGGATTCACTGCACCTTGCAAACCCCTAGGGTGTAGGGGCCCCCAGAGCAGAGGGATGTCACTGCCCTCTGCTAACCCTACTGGTAGGGGCCCCCCGGAGCAAGGGTTGTCACGCCCTCTGCCCCCCTACTGTTATGGGGCCCCCAGAGCAGACGGATGTCACGCCCCCTTGCTAACCCTACTGTTAGGGGGCCCCGGACAGAGGATTTCACTGCCCCTTGCAAACCCTATGGTAGGGGGCCCCCAGAGCAGCGGAGTCACGCACCTTGTAACCCTACTGGTATGGGGCCCCGGAAGCGGATTTCATGCACCTCTGTAACCCTACTTTTTAGGGGCCCCCGGAGCAGACAGATGCACTGCACCTCTGCAACCCTATGTGTAGGGGGCCCCTGGAGCAGACGGAGTCACGCCCTTGTAACCCTATGTGTATGGGCCCTGGAGCGAGGAGCAAAACTTGAAAACCCTACTGTTATGGGGCCCCGGGCAGCGGATGTCACTGCACCTCTGCTAACCCTACTGTGTATGGGTCCGTGAGAAAAGGGATGCTCACACTATGCTATGCTGCCCAAATATAACTAATACACGTGGGCATCCCCCAACCTTGTGCTGTACACAGAGAAATGATGCTATTATTGCATAAACCCCCGACGCTAGGGTCACCATCACCCCACACTGGTCGCAGCTGCGGGGACAGCCAGCCAACCTGGGGCATCACTTTGGCCTTTTTTAGGGGTTGGATCATTGTCAGTAATCAAAATCTACTTTGGTCCAAGGTCAAGTGAAAGATCTCAGGTGGATGGGTAAAAATCACGGTGTACTTCACATGACTGCCCTATAGATGGCGCTATTTCACTACTTTTTTCCCATTATTTTTTTTGTTCTGGTTCCAATAAAAAACTGGGTTTTTTGTTATATATTCGTGTCAGTGAAAGGAAACCTTTCTAAATCCTAAAAGACCTTGACCTAATACTTCTCACAGCTGAGGATTTGTTGCAATCTCCCCGGGCCCCAATCAATCGCCGTGACCCAAGGAAACTCCCCCGGGGAAACGCGGCCCAGCTTTTGGGTGGGTTTTCAGCCTCTAAATGATGCAGTAATAGAAAAACCTTGCTCCGGACATCAGTTTAGGGAGGGCAGAGGGTGTACAATATGGCTGGCCATAAGGGGGGGGGAACACTGGGCGGGGCACATAAAGGGGGTGAACACGGCGGGACATAAGGGGGGTTAACACGGCTGGCACTTAAGGGGGTGAACACGGCTGGCACATAAGGGGGTGAACACGGCTGGCACATAAGGGGGTGAACACTGGCTGGCACATAAGGGGGTGAACACTGGCTGGCACATAAGGGGGTGAACACTGGCTGGCACATAAGGGGGTGAACACCGGCTGGCACATAAGGGGGTGAACACTGGCTTGTGTCCTGCGAGCTCTCTTACCATAGGTGCGCCTCGATGGCCTATGATTGAAGGTTTGGGTCCCAGTTGATCCTTCTCCATAATACAAGGTGAGGAAATGGTCATCGGGACGAGATACAGTGCAAGGACTACGCCCAAATACGCCAAGATTAAACACACCTGAAAAAGGGGAAAATGCAAAATTAGGCAAGGGGGCCCTCACTCTCCAACCCCCGTCGGAAAATGGCGGGGGTTTGGACCTATGTATACTCCAGAGCTGCAATCGACATGCTGCTGTCTACCTGCATTCACCTGTGCTGCAGAATCTCACATCTCCACTGTGCAGCATTCTGGGAGATGTGGTGTTCACAGCAGGCGGTGTAAAGTAGCCCGATATAGCAGAAGCGGTTATTGACCTAACAACATGGTCAGCAGCAAGGTCGGTAGAGTTGCAGGTGCAGCTTCGGATGCGATTGGAGTATATGACAATGTAAGTGCTGCGAGGTATTGAATGGAAGGACTTACTGGCTTTTTCGGATCTTGCAAACTGGCCGGCAACGATCCAGGAAAGCAGAGTGATGGCAGCCAGACCCCCTATGTGCAAAAATGGAGCGGTTGCCTAGGAGATAAAGGATAAACGAGGAGTTAAAAAACTGCTCCAAAAACAGACTATAACAATAAAAAGTAGGCCAATGCATTGCTAGAATTCAGTCCTTAAAGGGGTCATAGCCAGAAAAGTAATTAAGAGCAAGGTAAGGGGGCAGGGGCAGTTTTTGTCTCAATTTGGAAGCTCCGCCCCCTTGTCAACTAGATTGCGGATGCCCTTTTAAGATCAAAGGAAGCTTCCTCTAGTGGCATCTACACGCAAATATCAGGCTGTATTTATGGAGTATTGAATAGCTGCAGTTAACCTAGTAGTGCTGGGATTTCCTGCTGTGAGAGAGGCAAAAAGAGCTGCCAGGAGCTCAAAGCGGTTCATAAATTTGCCGTACAGTTTGTAAAGTTTTAATAAGACAAAAAAATAAATAAACCAACCTACACCCAATACAGACTATAATGACTGAAAATGGACCCAAGGTTTTGCTATATTTCAGCCCTGAAAAGTGTCATAGCTGGAGAATTAATTACTAGCAGCTGCAGTTTTTTGCCTCAATTTGGAAGCTCCGCCCGCTTGTCAACTAGATTGCGGATGACCTTTTAAGATCAAAGGAAGCTTCCTCTAGTGCAGGGGTGTCAAACTGTGGCCCTCCAGCTGTTGGGAAACTACAACTCCCATCATGCCCACTGTTATAGTTTATACAAATGCATGATGGGAGTTGTAGTTTCCCAACAGCTGGAGGGCCGCAGTTTGACACCTGTGCTCTAGTGGCATCCACACACAGATACCCGGCTGTATTTACGGGTGATTAAATAGCTGCAGTTAACTTACCAGTGCTGGGATTTCCTGCTGTGAGAGAGGCAAAAAGAGCTGCCTCTCCCAGGAGCTCAAAGCTGTTCATAAATTTGCCGTACAGTTCGCAAAATTTTATTAGGACAAAAAATAAAATAAAATAAAAATTAAACCTACACCCAATACAGACTATAATGATTGAAAATGGAAATGGACCAAGGCTTTGCTATATTTAAGTAATGAAAAGGGTCATAGCTGGAGAGGTAATTAAGAGCAAGGTAAGGGGGCAGTCGCAGTTTTTCGCCTCAATCTGGAAGCTCCGCCCCCTTGTCAACAAGATTGCAGATGCCCTTTTAAGACCAACTGAAGTTTCCTCTAGTGGCCTGTACACACAGATACCAGGCTATATTTATGGGCGATTGAATAGTAACTTAGCAGTGCTGGGATTTCCTGCTGTGAGAGGCAAAAAGAGCTGCCTCTTCCTGGATCTCAGAGCTGTTCATAAATTTGCCGTACAGTTTGAAAAGTTTTAATAGGACACAAAAAATTAAACCTACACCTAACACAGACTATAATAACTGAAAATGGACGGAGGCTTTGCTCTATTTCAGTCCTGAAAAGGGTCATAAATGGGGAAGTAATTAATAGCAAAGTAAGCAGGTAGCTGCAATTTTTTTTGCCTCAATTTGGAGCTCTTCCCCCTTTTAAATGGGGGATTCCCGCACCCAAATTTAAAACAAAGGGAGTTTTTCCCCTCAAAAGAAATTTTACTAAAGGAAAACCAAAAAAAAATTACTTTAAATGGGCGATTCAATGACTACAAGTAACTTAGAAATCCCGGGAAATTTCCTGTTTGTGAGAGGGGCAAAAAAAGGCTTCTCTGGAGCCCCAAAGTTTTTCCCAAAAATGTGCTTCAAAGTTTTAATGGAATAAAAAAAATAAAAATTAAACCCAAAACAAGATTTTATAAATGTTTAGAAAAAATGGGCGATGCTTGGGCTATTTTTTTCCCCCCTTGGGGGGAAACCGTCACTTTAGGTGTTTCCCCCCTTGCTGAGGAAGCACAACCCGGGTTCAAAACCTGCTTTTCCCCAGAGCTTTGTCCTTAGAAGGCGGGTTTTAGGGGTTTTCCCCTCACAAATTTATTAATGGGGCCGGGCGTTAGCCCCACCCCCCCCAAAGGTTTACCCCCCCCCCAATGCAGTTTTTTACTGTTTTACCTTTTTTTAAGTAATGGGGTTTATCGTTGAGGTGGGGGGCTAGTTTAAAGGGGTGGGCGGGGGTTTAAAAAAAAACGACTGAAAAAAAACTGCAGATTTTGACCCACAAAAATCTCTAATGCTGCTTCTTACAGAAAAAGGGGGACCCCAGCGGGGAAAAAACACCCGGTTGACACTAGGTTGTGGGTCCAGAAAGGGGGGGCCAAAACCTATTTGACATTTCCCTTTTTTAAGAGGGGTCGAAACCCAAAATTAAATTTAATTAATTGAAAATTTTTTAAGCGGGACAGGGGTTTTGGAGGGGTCCTTAGTGCAGAAAAAAAAGGGGACCAGATTGTTTTTAAATTGGGTGATTCAATATTGCAAGTATTTATCAGCCCGGGGGGAAAATTTCCCTGTTTGGTTAAAGAAAAAGGCAGAAGAGTTTGTTTTTTTAATGGGATAAAAAAGTAAAAAACCAAAAAAAAAAAGACGTTTTTAATGGGCGGGGAATGCAGAGTGAGAGAGCAGACAAATTACCTGGAAGGAGATTAATAGGACTTCCCATTCTTCGTCCCACATTTGTTCTATAGATATCATAGCTACCACAGTGGCGATGAGTACAATGGAGGGAAAGCGAAAAAATGGGGTAAAACACAAAAAGTTTATTGCGGCGTATGGGGGGGGTGCCACCCCCCCGTTGCCTCGTGTCGTGAAAAAGTCCGGGGTTGGGGGGCCCCAAAATTGCAAAGGGAAGGGACACCCACCATTTCAAAGGTTTAAAATTTTAAAATAGACCCTTTTTAGTTCTTTTCCCGGGAAAAAACCCCAATCAAATGGGCCCTCAGTAGAGGGGCGACACATGCTGTGGTGCAGAGAAGGAATGGAATATAAGCCCCTTGAAAATCTTTGCTTCATTTCGATGCAACTATCATGTCGGCCATTTTTCCTGAAATCAGTGGGTTAAAAGAAAAATTCCACTTGGATGTGCAGAAGTAGCTATAGGTTGCAGTTTCCTAAACCTGACCCCATCCCTATGGCCCAAAAAACTTGGGGGTTTCAGAAAATTTCATAATTTTATGGTCCAACTTCCCAACCCCCAAAAAACCGCTGACTACTTGATGGGGGATTATTTATCAAAGGGAAAACAGCCCTTCACTTGGTAGTGGCCATGCACGGTATTGCAGTGAACTGCAGCTCATTCACATATAAAGGGGTTAGCCAGTAATACAAAAACATGGCTGCTTTCGTGCAAAAACTAACACCTCTGACACAGGATGTGCCCGGCATTGTAAGTGGCCTCCATTGAAGGGAATGGGGCCGAGCTGCAATACTAAAAACATCCTGTGACAGAAGTGGCGCTATAGTTGAAAGAGCCATTTGTTTTTAAAAGAGGTTGTTTCTACCATAGATTGTTAGTATATTGATAGGATAGGCCATCAAAGTCTGAAAGTGCAGATTTTTTTGACCCCCCAATTTGGGTTTTCGGGGGCCCCCCCAAAGATCTTGGCTCAGAACGCGCCCCCCCAACTTCCATTTGTTCTTTTGGGGTTTTTAAAAAAAAAAAAACATTGCCTCCCTGTTTCTGGGAACTTCCCCTAGAATAGAATGGAGGGGAACACAAAGGGTCCCTTACTGGGAAACCCCTTTGAAAGAATGGAGAGAAAACCCGGCTCCCCCCGTACTGGGAAAATTCCCCTAGAAAAAGAATTGGGGGGAACACCAGCGCTCCCCCGGGACTGGGAAATCCCAAAAAGAAACCCGAAAAGGGGGAACACAGCGTCCCCTGTTTTGGGAAATCCAAAAAAGAAAGAATGGGAGAACCCCAGCGCTCCCCCGTTCTGGGAAAAATCCCTAGAAGGGAAAGGAAGAAAACAGCTCCAGTAAATGGGAACTTCCCAAATGAACAGAAAGGAAGGAAAAACAGGCTCCCCGGGACTGGGAACTCCAAAAGAACGAATGGGAGAACACAGCGCTCCCCTTTTACTGGGGAAATTCCCCCAGAAAAGGGGAAAAGAGAACACAGAGCTCCCCCGTACTGGGAAAATCCCCCAAAAAAAGAATAGGGGGGAAACACGCGCTCCCCTGTACTGGGGAAATCCAAATAGAAAGAATGGGAAAAAACAGCGCTCCCCTTTTTGGGAACTTTCCAAAAGAGGGGAATGGGAAACACAGGTCCCCCGTCCCGGGGAAATCCCATTGAACAGAAAGGGGGAGAACACAGGGGCTCCCCTTTACTTGGGGAAAAATCCCCTTTGGGGGAAAAAAAGGAGAAAAACCCGGCTCCCCCTGTACGGGAACTCCCTTTGAAAAAAAAATGGAGGAACACGCGCTCCCCTGTCTGGGGAACTTCCCCTTTGAAACCGAATTGGGAGAACCCAGCCTCCCCTGGGACTGGGGAAACCCTATTTGAAAGAAAGGAGAACAAAAGCCCTTCCCCGTAAATGGGAAAATCCCATAGAACAGAAAAGGAGAACCCCAGCGCTCCCCCGTTCGGGAACTCCCAAAAAGAAAGAATGGAGAGAACACAGACTCCCCCGTACTGGGAAATCCCCCTAGAAAAAGAATGGAGAACACAGCGTCCCCTGTAATTGGGGAAATCCCACTAGAAAGAATGGAGGGGAAAAAGCGCCCCTGTACGGGGGAAATTTTTTTAGAAAAGAATAAGGAGAAAACGCGGGTCCCCGGGACCCGGGGAAAAACCCCTAGAAAAAAAAATGGGAAAAAACACAGCGCTCCCCGTACTGGGAACCCTTCCCTAGAAAAGAAAGGAGAATCACACTCCCCTGTACTGGGAAAAATTTCCTAAAACAAATGGAGAAAACCCCCCCACTCCCCTGTATGGGGAAACCCCCCCAGAAACGAATGGAGAAAACCCCGGCCCCCCCTGTACTGGGAAACCCCCCTAAAAAAGAAAGGAGGGAGAACACAGCGCTCCCCTGTAAATGGGGAACTTATAGGGAAAAGAAAGGAAAAAACTTCAGGTGCCCCCTGTACTGGGAAATTTCCCCTAGCCCGAATGGGAGAACACAGGCCCCCTCCCCTGTTCGGGGGAAATCCATGAAAAGAAAGGGGAGAACACAGCGCTCCCCTGTACTGGGAAAATCCCATAAAAACGAATGGGAGAAACCCCGCGCTCCCCTGTAATGGAAAAATCCCATAGAAAAAAAGGGAAAGGGGAAAAACAGCCTCCCCTGTAATGGGGGAACCTTTCCCCTAGAACGAATGGGAGAACACCGCGCTCCCTGTATGGGGGGCTCCCCTAGAAAGGGAAAGGAGAAACACGCGCTCCCCTGTTAACCCGGGAACTCCCTAAAAAAGAAAGGGAAAAACACAGCGCTCCCTGTACTGGGGGGCTCCCATTTGAAAAGAATGGAGAACAAAAGGGCTCCCCTGTACTGGGGAAATCCCATAGAAAGAATGGGAACCCCAAACCTCCCCTGTACTGGGAAAAATCCCCTGAAACAGGGAAAGGGAGAACCCGCTCCCTGTACTGGGAACCAAATAGAACGTTGGGGAACACAGGTTTCCCCCGTACTGGGGGAAACCCCCTAGAACAGAAAGGAGAAGGCCAGCCTCCCCCTGTATGGGGAAATTCCCCTGAACAGAATGGGAACACCCGCCTCCCTGTACTGGGAACTTTTTATAGAAAAGAATGAAGAAACCCAGCCCTCCCCTGTTCTGGGGAAATTTTCCCCTAAAAACAGAAAGGAGGGAAAAACAGGGGCCTTCCCCCCGGGGACGGGAAATTTCCATAAAAGAATGGGAACACAGCGCCCCCCCTGTACTGGGAACTTCCCCTAGAAAAGAATGGAGAAAACACAAAGGGTCCCTGTTTGGGAAAATTTAATTTGAACAGAAAAGGGAGAACCCAAACCCCCTTACTCTGTATTGGGAACCCCCATAGAAAAAGAATGGGAAAAACCCCCCTCCCCCCGTACTGGGGAAACCCCCTAGAACGAATTGGGGAACAAAAGTCTCCCCCGTACTGGGAAAATCCCAAGAACAGAAAAGGGGGGAACAAAGCGCTCCCCTTTTATGGGAACTCCCATAGAAAGAATGGAAACCACAGGTCCCCTTCTGGGAACCTTAACAAAACCAGTTGGAGGGAAAGCACTCCCTTTGGGTACTGGGAACTTCCATAAAAACAGGAAATTGAAAACAAACCGCTCCCCCTGGCCCGGGGAAAACCATTTTGGGGGAAGGAGAAACCCCAAAAGGGGTCCTGTTTTTGGGGGAAACCTTAATAGAACAGAAATGGAGAACAAGGCTTGGGTACTGGGAACCCATGACCGGGGGGTGGAGAACACGGCCCCCCTTTGTTAACTGGGAAATTTTTCCCAAAAAGAAAGAAAAGGAGGGGGGCACGTTCCCCTGGGTTACCCCGGGGAATAAGAGAGGAATGGAAAAACACAGGCGGGCCCCCGTTTTTTCTTTAAATCAAATAATTTTTAAAGGGAAACCCCCCACGGTTTCCCCCCTTTTTCTTTGGGCTCCCCAGCCCAAGGGAGAAACACAACCTGTTTTTTTGGGGAACTCCCTGCAGGTTTGGAAACAGGTCCTGTTTGGGGCTCCAAAAGAACAGAATGGGGAAAACAACCGCTCCCCTGTAAATGGGGGTTTCCAATTTGATAAGAATGGAAGAAACGCCAATCCTTTGTAATTGGGGACGCCCTTTTTTTAAACCCGAAGGAGATCCAGGGGGCTTGTTCCTGGGAACTTTTAGCAAGACCTTAATGGAAAAATCCATTAAAAAGTGCGGGTTTTGAAACCCCTAAAATAAATGGGAATGAGCTGCGACACTGCCTTAGATACTGACATTAATCTCCACGATCGTCAGCTGGGATGGCCCTGGGGCATTTTAGCGACTGCTACCCCAAGCCTGAAAACCCCCCTTTAAGGGGACCCTGCTTTTAAGGGAAAATAGCCACAATTACTCTGCAACATAAAGTAAACGAGGTTCATGAGGTTTGGGGATTTCTGGATCCCATTACCTTGGGGGCCAGTGTAGATTCAGTGTTGCCCCCACACTATGTAATAGTGCCAATATCTGCAAAGCAAAAAACCAGGTTAGGAGGGTTTTTACTTGCTCCCGGTATCAGCCGGGGAGAAGCAGAGTGTAATGTTTTTAAAAAGGGGGTCTCCACTACAGGATCGTGCTTTTTTTTTTTAAGTTTTGCAAAAAAATCACTTTGCAATATGTGTCCTTCCGGTCCTCCCTTTTCTAGAATCCCCTCTTGTAGGGCTCATCACTCCTCAGGTGTATAGCTACAGCCCTGTTTGATTTCCCGAAGGCGCCTGCATGGTTGTATAGTACAGGCCTTTTTTGTCCTCCCATAGGCGCCACACTGGGCTTTGTAAGAAACCTTTTCCTCCCCTGATAGGCTGCCAGGGGGTTGCTATATAAAACCCTGTTCGATCTCCCCGAAGGTTTCCAGCGTGGTTTTATAGTACAGACCTGTTGATTTCCCCCTGAAGGCTCCAGCGCGGGTTTTTCTAAGCTACAGACCTTTTTGCTCCCTCCTAAGGGGCGGGGCCAGCACGGTTTTCTATAGCTCAGACCCGGGGCTTTACTGAGCCAGTAGAAGCCAGTAAACCGTCCTAAATTTAAATGAAACAAGAAAACGGTGAGGTGAGGGAATCAATGTGTGAGAAACCCCTTTAAATAAAGAGAAACAGGGAGTCCGAAAACGATCCTGCCCCTGTGATCATTATTTTAGGTCATACACCTGAGCCCTCCTCCCAGGTTTACCCCTTGAATCCGTAAAAGCGCACTCAATAATTAGCCCAAAAGTAGTTTTAGCAGATAATTATAATAAACACTGCAGTACTGTCCTCCTACCTGTTGGGGAGCTGAACTGATTTAGTGTGTGAAATACCGATGGACCATAGGTTGGCATTAAGAGGGAGGATGTTTTACCTCAAACCAGCAAGGATGGAATTTTGTTTAGACAAGTTCCCCCTTCCCCTACACTACCATGTGTTCTTTTTTCACCACCCCCCCCGCCAATCCGTGTCCGGCTGCTACCTCCACCCCCTATAATGTCCTGGAGAAAGGACCATGAAGTTTTCGGTTTAGAATCAGGATTGCAGTGCTCGTTATTACCTGTTGGGGTGCTACTGTCGTTTCATTTCCCTAGCTCGACCAGCCCCCCCACCTTTAGGAGTCTGGCTCTTTACGGAAAAAGGGAAAGCAGGTTACATACACAGATTTTCGTTCGTGACCCCGAGTATTACTAGCAAATTTTTGGGCCCAAACCCAAATTTACCCACCCTACTATGTTCTGCATCGAGGACCATGAAGGCTCCCCTTTTTACCTTTGGGGGGCGGTGGGTTTTTACTTCCTGCCCCATACATACCCCCACCCATAGGAAAGGGTATGTTTCTGGACAAAATGGAAAGCAGGTATTACATACACAGATTGTCAGCTCTGTGACCCAAGTACTATGTAAATAATTTTGGGACCCGGGCCGACCCCCACCCTCCCCCTATGTTGGATCGGCATGAAGTTTTTTTTTTGTTTAGAATCAGGATTGCAGTGCTCCTTATGACCTGTTGGGGCGCTGCTGATTTCATTCCAGCCCGTGATAACACCAACCATAGGGTTTCTTGCTGTTTAGGAAAGAAATGGAAAAACAGTATTTCCCTACCAGTTGTAGCTCTGTGACCCCCGTACTTACTAGAAAAAATACACCGGGGCCGCTACCCCCACCCCCCCACTATGTCCCGGATAAAAGGGCATGAAGCTTTTGGGTTTGAATCGGGTTGCAGTGCCCTTTGTCCCTGTTGGGGCGCTGTCGATTTCAGTTCCTAGCCTGTAGTACTACACACCAACCTATAGGAGTGCTGTGCTGTTTACTGGATGAAATGGAAAGCAGATATTATTACTCAATCGCAGTTTGGGGCCTTTTTTATACTATGAAATTTATTATTTCTGACGTATACCGCGCCGGCGATTGTCATGGTGGATGGTCGGAGGGCGTGCCACAACACAGGTGAGCAGCATTTCCCTTCTCAATTGTGTGGGGTATATAAAAGGGGTTTTGTCATGTATTTTTTTGTTAGACTAAGACCCGGCGGACTCGAAACGCGTCAGTTTGGCATCTTGCCCATTGTTCCTGTGATCTTCTTCACTTCTATGCCTTAAAAAAAAAACCTTGGATTTTAATGCATCTTCAGTTGCGGGCAATTTTTTACTTTTTTCTATTAGTTTCCTTGTGACTGTTGGGGCCTGTGTAAAATTTAACAAGTTTTATGCCAGTCCCTCATGTCCCCAAGGCGTGCTGTTTTCTCTTGGATCTCACATTTCCCCGAAAGAAAATTTCCAATGGAGATGTCATTGGGGATTATTTCCCGCCTTTCCCGTCAGTGCCCCCGGGGCGCCCTGGCTTTTAGCTCTGCTCCCCTGCACGTGAAGCTTAATAAGTTTAAAATCCCGGGCCGGCTCCCCCCGGTTTTAAAAGGGGCTGCGTCTGAAGGACCATTATCCTATGAATATTTATAATTGCGGCTGATGGATCGTTCTGATAAAAATTCATTGGGACGAAGTTTAATCCGGCGACGCAGCAGAGCAATTACAGCCGTCCCGGCGCTCGAGGAGGGCGGTGCATTTTAAGGGACAGGGTCGGGATACCAAAAAACGCGCCAGCAACGCAAAATGTGGGGAGCCGGCTCCAGTAAAATCCCCAAAACTGCATTCAAGATTTCCTATGCATAAATTTCGGCATGTTCATACTGTTGGGCTGCCTGACTAGTACTCCCGTACTCCAAAGCTGCATTCAAGATTCTACGCACACGTACCTGGCATGTATCAATACTGTGTGGGCTGCTATGACTAGATACTCCAGTCACATCCAAAGCTGCATTCAAGATTCTACGCACACGTACCTGCCATGTATCAATACTGTGTGGGCTGCCATGATTTAGATCCCTCCGAAAACATGCCAAAGCTGCTTTCAAGTTTCCCTTCCCCAAAAACTTCCCCTGGAAAAGGTATCAATACTGTGTGGGGCAGCCATGACAATAAACCCCAGTCACATCCAAAAGCTGCATTTCAAGTTTTCAAACGAAACACGTACCGGCATTTTTAAAACACTGGGGTTTGGGCAGCCATAAATTTTTATAAAACCCCCGTCCAATCCCAAAGCTGAAATTAAGATTCTACATGTATCAAGACTGTGCCTCGATTCTTTCCCTGTCCCTAACCATAGGCCCAAACCTTTAGTATATACTAGAAAGTGATGCATCGCATTAAGGGAGATGTAGTGTTTTAGAGACCAGACTTCTGATTGAAATGCTACGTTTGGGCCTTTTTTGTTTACATAAAAGCCTTTTGTCTGTACACGGGGGAAGTGGTGGGGGGAGCAGTTCCACACCTAAAGCCCTGGGGGCCGGGGAGGGGGCCCAAAGCTCTCTCCCAAAAAAAAGAGGATACCATTTTTTTGTAGGTGGGGCCCCTTTTTTAAGGGATTTTGCTTTGGGGGCCCCAAAAGTTTTTAAAGCTATCCCCTTCGGTCTTTAAAAAAAAAGGCCCTGGGGGCCCAAACATTTAAAAGTGTTTTCTCACCATATTGATCAGCGTTGAGGTAAATACAGATAATTACCAAAAAAACATTTTGTTCTTTTTTTTGTTTTGGGTTTCAGATTAAGCAGGGTTTTTAAACTCCTTGTGACAGAAACTTTCCCCAGGTTAAACCCACCCCCCTTTTCCCGCTCTAGAAGTGTTTGGGGATGGGGAAAATTTAATTTTTGTTTCTTTCCGCTTGGGTTTCCTTATCAGCAGCCCCAGAGGGTTGGGTTAAGTTATCTGCAATTGCCTTTTTTTAAAATCCTTTCAACCCTTTTTACTCGGCTGATTAACCCCCCCATCACCCTATCCCCCTAATAGACTCAATTAGGGGGAAAAGCAAAAGTGAGATGTTAGTCCCCTGCTTTTAAAAACCGCCCCCCTGTTTCCCAAAAAAGAAAACAAAGCCCGAAAACGTAGAAACCCCCTCAAAGCCTTTTAACAAAAGGGAAACCGGAGCCCGAAACGCAGAAACCCGCCCCAGCCTGAACCGGAAGCCGGGGGGCCTAAAGCTGCAAAACCGCCCCCGCCTGAAAAAGGAAAACGGGAAACCTGAAGCTGTTTGAACCCCGGGCCCCCTTGCCTGAACGGGAAATGGGAGCCCCGAAAGCTTTAGAACCGCCCCAGCCCGAAAGGAAAATGGGAACCGAAACTGTAAAGGACCCCCCACAGCCCTGAAAAGGAAGTGGGGGGCCTGAAGCTTTAGAAAACCCCCGGCCCCACAGCCCGAAAAGGAAGCGGGGGCCTGAAGCTGTAGAACCCCCCCACAGCCCGGGGAAAAGGAAGCCAGATTTTTTAAGCTGGCTGGATCCGGGAGGCTCTGTGAAAAAAGCTTTTATGAGAAAACCCCCATTTTTAAAATGGCAGAAATGTGAAGCGCTTTGGAGGGGATGGAGTATTAAAACAGGGGTTAAGGAATCAAAAAAAAAATAAAAAAATCCGATTACCCCAAGGCTTTTTGATCTGTAAAAAATTGTTTAAAAAAAAGGGAAAAAAACCCCTCTTCCCAAAAGGCGTTAAAGTATTTGAAAAACCCGCACAGTGATAGGAGGATAGGAAATGGGAAACCCGTCACCCATTTTCCCGTTTGTTAATAAAAAACCTTTCAACATAGAAATTTCCCCCATCCCGGGGCATGTGAAACTAAAATAAAATCTAAATACAAAATCCCATAATAAAAAACAAAAAAAAAATTCAAAAAATAAATTATAAAAATAAAAAAATAAAAAAAAAAAAAACAAAAAAAAATTAAAAATTAAAAAAAAAAAAACTCACAAAAATAAACTATAAAATAAATTACCAAAAAAAAAAAACCCAGAAGGACGGTTATTAAATCGGATGAAAACTTAAAAAGTTGGGCTGAATGAAAGAGTTTTGGAAGGGGTCACAAAAAATTAGAAAAAAAGAGAATTGGGGGGAAAACTGTAAAGAATTTTGGGGGAGGCTTTAGGGCCCCGGGCGGCCCCGCAAAACCATCAAAAGAGAATACGGTTGGGTTTTGGTTTGGGAGTATACAGGGTCCCCTTGGGCAAACGAAACCCAAAGTTCGCACAAAAGGTTAAAAGCTGGGGCCTGGGGGATTTCCCGCACACTTCAAGGTTGCTGAAGCTGATGGCCCAGTTTGACCCATATATGCTTTTTCCGGGAAAGCTAAACAGTGGCCGGCTGTCAACTGCAGGATATGTAATGGGCAAAGTGGCACCATATGTCCGTCCTTCTGCTGGGCTCATGGAGATGGCAGGGGGGGGGGGTGCAATGAAGGTGCCACTTGTATCTGGATGGTGGACAAGGACCCCATGGGAGCTGCTCATGCTGGTCAGCGATCAAATGATCTTCACTAATGATCCTCTGGTCTTGCCGGAGCCTGTTCACCGTGCATGGGCTCGCATGTAACCACTACTCCCAACATCTCAATCAGAACGGCCTAGAGGGCGGACATTCAACGAAACAACCATCCTGCTTCTCTTAGTGCAATGATACGCCCACCCTCAGGTCTTGTCAACTGGGCCAAATGTTTTCGAGGGTATCAGAGCAGCAGTCAACCATCTCTCACCAAGAGGGGCACTACCCAAAAGTCGCAGCTGAGAGCCTTTCTGAAGGTCGGTGGGGGAAGCACTTTTACGGCCTCTGAGGGGCCGTTCACACGGCTTATTTCTCCGCGGATTGGCGCCGTGCTGCGCGCCGGATTTGCGCTGCAGTACGGCGCCAATCCGTCGCATAATTACGGTAATCCACCGCTCTCATAGAGAACAGTGGATTCCGTCGCTCCTCCCCGCTCGGCGAATCCGCCGCGGGGGGAGAAAGTGACCTGCACATTATCCAATACGCAATACGCGCCGTGGATAATGCAAGTCTATGGGGCCGGCGGGCCGCGCCCCCGCACCTTATTCAAGCCGGAATTGCGAGCGCATTCCGGCTCGCAATTCCGGCTTGAATAAGCCGTGTGAACCGGGCCTTAGGCTATGTTATTTTGAAGCACATTTCGTGGCGTACTGCGCTGTAATAAGAGCGAAACGCGCCCCATAGTTACGGTAATCCATAGTTAATCCATTACGCCTCCTCTCCCCGCTCATACAATACGATCGTGTGGTGACATGTCGCGGGAGTATGCGTCGATCAGCGAGACTCCCGAACACCCGGCTTAATTGCGGGGCGTACTGTGCGCCTCGCAATTAAGCCGTGTGAACTTACCCTTATGGTAACACCCAGTGTCTAATCAGACCACACCTGTAACCGCTTCCGTTCTAGACAGAAATACCCATTTTGAGCAAGGTTAGCACAAGCCCCGGTCCTTTGATCTCTGGTTTTTTGGCTGCCAAAAATCCATATGTGGTGCAGGCCCTCGATAAAGCAATCACTGTGCCATGCTGCCCCCCAAAAAATGCTGCAGATTGTCCCCTCTGCCCCTGCTGGCTATGCAACGGACTTCCACGGTCAGGGGATACAGTACTCCCAACATTACTATAACTTACATGCAGAACCACAAGTCACCATGACGGAGGCAAATGATTTCCTTAGCCACCAATGCAACAGCGCCCCCATCTCTAATGTCACAAAGAACGACTTCAGACCCAATAGGGGTAATAATAGGTCCAGAATGAAATACAATGTAGAAATGATCGACCCATTCATCTCATCTACACGCCACTCTGATCCAGAGAACAGAGGCTAACCTTCCTTAAAGTTGCTGTGAAGGTTACATTGGGTTAATCTGACCATTCCAGCTCCTCAGAGATGAAAGAGAAAGTGACCGGGAAAGTGATTTCTCTGCCGTTCTCCACACCTAATCAAGGTCATCCTGGTTCTTGGTTTTTCAACCCTTAAATTGGATTTATCACATTTCGCATCAGGGGTTTAGGAGTCCAGGAGGCGGAGTCACTTAATGATTGACAACCTTCTCTATATTCATACGCCTGTCAGTGAATAGCACCACCCTTTGGACTCAAACTTAGAGCAATCTGTGATTTGTATTAACGCACTAAAACTACATATGAATATGTATGATTCCTCCTGTTGTATAAGAAGCTGTGAATAGCGCAAAAGGCTCTGTTAGTGGGTGGAGGAAGCAGGATTTAAACTCCATCTATGGGTTGTTTGGGGAAGGAGGACTCATAGGCGTCCTCTATCAGTGGGTGGGACAAGCGAAATGCAAAGGCTCGCTCTCCGAATGGGCAGAAAAGGCAGGAGTCACAGGCCCTCTCACTGAGATGGTGGGGGAAGCAGGACTCACAGGCTCTCTCTAGGATTAGGTAGGGTAAGAAGGACTCGCAGGCTCTCTCTATGATTAGGTAGGGTAAGAAGGACTCCCAGGCTCTCTCTATGATTAGGTAGGGTAAGAAGGACTCGCAGGCTTTCTCTAGGAGTAGGTGGGGTAAGCAGGAATCACAGGCTTCCTCTATGAGGGGAGGGGAAGGCAGGACTCACACGCTCCCCCTATAAGTGTGTGGGGGGCAGGAATCACAGGCTTCCCGTATAAGTGTGGGGTGAGGAAAGCAGGACTCACAGGCTTTCTCTATGTGTGAATGAAGGAGGCAGGACTCACAGGCTTCCCCTAAAGGGTTTGGGGGGCAGGAATCACAGGCTTCCCGTATAAGTGTGGGGTGAGGAAAGCAGGACTCACAGGCTTCCTCTATGTGTGAATTAGAGAAGCAGGACTCACAGGCGTCCTCTATGTGTGAATGAGGGAAGCAGGACTCGCAGGCTTCCTCTATGTGTGAATGAGGAAAGTAGGACTCGCAGGCTTCCTCTGTGTGTGAATGAGGGAAGCAGGACTCAAAGGCTTCCTCTATGTGTGAATGAGGGAAGCAGGACTCTAAGGCTTCCTCTATGTGTGAATGAGCGAAGCAGGACTCGCAGGCTTCCTCTATGTGTGAATGAGGGAAGCAGGACTCGCAGGCTTCCTCTATGTGTGAATGAGAGAAGCAGGACTCGCAGGCTTCCTCCATGTGTGAATGAGAGAAGCAGGACTCACAGGCTTCCTCTATGTGTGAATGAGAGAAGCAGGACTCACAGGCTTCCTCTATGTGTGAATGAGAGAAGCCGGACTCACAGGCTTCCTCTATGTGTGAATTAGGGAGGAAGGACTCGCAGGCTTCCTCTATGTGTGAATGAGGGAGGAAGGACTCACAGGCTTCCTCTACGTGTGAATGAGGAGGACAGGACTCGCAGGCTTCCCCTACGTGTGAATGAGCGAAGCAGGACTCGCAGGCTTCCTCTATGTGTGAATGAGAGAAGCAGGACTCACAGGCTTCCTCTATGTGTGAATGAGGGAAGCAGGACTCAAAGGCTTCCTCTGTGTGTGAATGAGGGAAGCAGGACTCACAGGCTTCCTCTACGTGTGAATGAGGGAAGCAGGACTCGCAGGCTTCCTCTACGTGTGAATGAGGGAAGCAGGACTCACAGGCTTCCTCTACGTGTGAATGAGGGAAGCAGGACTCACAGGCTTCCTCTACGTGTGAATGAGGAGAAGGGACTCAGCAGGCCTTCCTCTATGTGTGGAATGAGGGAGGCAGGACTCGCAGGCTTCCTCTATGTGTGAATGAGGGAAGAAGGACTCACAGGCTTCCTCTACGTGTGAATGAGGGAAGCAGGACTCACAGGCTTCCTCTACGTGTGAATGAGAGAAGCAGGACTCACAGGCTTCCTCTACGTGTGAATGAGGGAAGCAGGACTCGCAGGCTTCCTCTATGTGTGAATGAGGGAAGCAGGACTCGCAGGCTTCCTCTATGTGTGAATGAGGGAGGCAGGACTCACAGGCTTCCTCTATGTGTGAATGAGTGACGCAGGACTCACAGGCTTTCTCTACCTGTGGATGAAGAAGGCAGGACTCACAGGCTTCCTCTATGAGTGGAGAGGCAGGACTCATAGGCTTCCTCTATGAGTGGAGAGGCAGGACTCACAGGCTTCCTCTATGGGTGGAGAGGCAGGACTCATAGGCTTCCTCTATGAGTGGAGAAGCAGGACTCACAGGCTTCCTCTATGTGTGAATGAGTGAAGCAGGACTCACAGGCTTTTTGCTTCTTAAACAATTCCTAGAAGAATTTTAACAGGCATTTCACAAGAAAATACGAAATATAATCCAACAAAACAATGCACCTCCCACCTCAGCCCCTATCCCGCTCTACCTTACTGCCCTCAAATGCGAAACTTGTCAAACATGCTTTAAATATGTAAAAGAATGTTCCCATTCACTGATGACTAAAAGAAGATAAAACAGTCTGTTAGAAACTTGCTAAATTTAACAGTGAATGAACTTTAGTTACAGAAAACTGCACCAGGCCCGAGGCTTAAAGAATGTGCAAGAGACAAATTATTCTGCGAGATACTGAGCTTCTGTCTATGAGCCGCTTCCCTCTATAAACAAGTATCCGAGTCTCTTGCTGGAATGCAGGAGCCCAACACGCCAGACACCCCGTCCTGTCCTACCGCAACGTCCCGACAGGTCTAAGCGAGACGCCATAACTCCCCACCCAGACACAGGCTGCTCACATTAAAGGGTGCATAAATGCTACAGCGGGTCAGAATATTAAACAGCTCATCTATCTATGTACAAGAATATAGCTACTATAATACTGCCCCCTATGTACAAGAATATAGCTACTATAATACTGCCCCCTATGTACAAGAATATAACTACTATAATAATCCCCCATATGTACAAAAATTTAAAACAATAAAAAAGCCCCCTTTTTTAAAAGAAAAAACTCCTAAAATCGCCCCTATGTACAAAATATTCTATAATACTGCCCCTTTAAAGAAAAATACTATAATACCCCCCTTTAGTACAAAAATAACTATATTTTACTCCCCCCATTTACAAGAATAAAAACTATATAAAAACCCCCCATTTACAAAATATAACACTATAATACTGCCCCTTTTTACAAAAATAACTACATAATACTCCCCCCCTATGTACAATATAATCTATAATATGCCCTTGTACAAAATAAACTATATAATACTGCCCATTACAAAAATATACTACATAATACTCCCCTCTTGACAAAAAAAACTCTAAAATATGCCCCAAAGTACAAAAAAAAAAATTTTAAATTTAATATAACTACATAATATGCCCCAGTACAAGAAAAAATACAATAATACTGCCCCTATACAAGAATTAACTATATAATATTTGCCCCTATGTACAAAATATAATCTAAATACCCCCCCCATGTACAAGAAATAACTATAAATACCCCCCCTTTTAAACAAGAAAACTACAAAAAAAACGGGCCCCCTATTACAAAAAATAAAAAAATTAATACTGCCCCTATGTAAAGAATATAACTATATAATATCCCCCCTTGTAAAAGAAAAACACTAAAAAAGCCCCATGACAAGAATAAAACACTAAAAACTGCTTTGTAAAAAATATAAAACTATAATACTCCCCCTAGTAGAAGGACGGTGCTTCGTAAACGAGTCCACACCACTATTGGGTTGGGTTTTTTAGTGGACACACCCCTTGTAAGTTTAGTAGACACTCACCTTTTTGAACTATTGTGTCTTTTGTGAACCCCCAAAAAAAAAAACCCCAGGGAAAGGGGAGGAAGAAGGTGAATGTGAGGATCATGAACCATAGAAGCTCCCACTGTGGACAAAAAGAGGAATTAGGATGAGCATGATGGTGACGTAGTACAGTCATTAACACAGCGCTACAGATATAGGGATATTTCCCACTTTATGTAAATTAACCTCTAATTATTTGGGTCTAATTTATCACAACTGTCAAACATTGCCTGTCTTCGTTGCCCATAGCAACCAGGACCCATAGTAACCAGAGCCATACAACCATCGGAGCCCAACAACCAATCAGAGCTCACTTTAAATTTCTTAAAACTCCTCTGGAAAAATTAAAGCTGAGCTTTGATTGGTCACTAGGGGCTCCGATTGGTTGCTATGGGCTCTGGTTACTATGGGTCCTGGTTGCTATGGGCAACAGTCAATGTTTCGATAAATGAGGCCCTTTGTATTTCAATTATTCGCCATTTTATAAGATCTCTGCTTGATGTCAGTGAATGGAATAAATCTTCTTTACATCCAGAGGCTGAAAACAAGTCCTGAACATGTTTCGCCACAAGGGTTGTTACACCAGAGAGCTCTGCTACAATGCAACGAGCCCTGCAGCTCTGTCAGGTGCACACAACCCAAGGCAAATATTTTTGTAATTGTTTAAAAATTTTAGTACCCAAAATTGAAAAACCAAAATCACAAACAAAAAAAAAAATATTAACCTCTAGTGACAACATATAACGGAGCCTCCAAAGGGTTAAACCTTTCAGGGTCATGTGACTGCGGAATGCGAAACATTTCAGGGATCGGATGTAACATTCTGTCCCCTTCCGTGATCGCAGATTTTCATCTTTCATTTGACCGGGACTTGAAGATAAGAAACCAAGGTCGTCCATCCAAAATAAACGCGTTCATCCCCGACCTTCAGCAGAAGCACACAGCGCAGCATTTAAAGGGGAACTCTGCTATGTTATGGAATCTTTTAAGCACTTACCTAACCATTACCTATTGTTGTGTATTGTTTTAGATATTTATTATTTATAGTAGTTCTATTCTTGTACATAGAGGCAGTATTAAAGTAGTTATATTCTAGTACATAGGGCAGTATTATAGTATAAAAATCTTGTAAAATAGGGGGCAGTAATATAGTAGTTATATTCTTTTACATAGGGCAGATATAGTTGTTATATTCTTGACATAGGAGCAGTATTATAGTAGTTATAATTCTTACATAGGGGGCAGTAAATTTTAGTAATTATTCTTGTACAAAAGGGCAGTATTATAGTAAATTATATTCTCGTACATAGGGGCAGTATTATAGAATTATATTCTTGTAAAATAGGGGGCAGTATTTTAGTAGTTATAATTCTTGTACATAGGGACAGTATTTTAGTATTATATTCTTGTACATAGGAGCAGTATTTAAGTTTGTTTTTTTTATGTACATAGGCAGTATTTTAGTAGTTATATTCTTGTACATAGAGAGCAGTATTCTAGTATTATATTCTTGTACATAGAGAGCAGTATTCTAGTAGTTATAAATTTTTGTACATAGGGGGAGTATTATAGCTTATATTCTTGTACAAAGGGACAGTATTATAGTAGTTAATTCTTGTACATAGAGAGCAGTATTATAGTAGTTATATTCCCTTTAAATAGAGAGGCAGTATTCTAGTAGTTATATTCTTGTACATAGGGCAGATTATAGCGTTATATTCTGTACATAGGGGACATATATAGTAGTTAAATTCTTGTACCTAGGGGGAGTATTATAGTAGTTTTATCTTGTACCAGGGGCATAAAAAAGTAGTTTTATTCTTTACCTAGGGGCATATTATAGTAGTTATAATTCTTGTACCTAGGGGCATTTTATAGTTTGTTATATTCTTGTACCTAGGGGCAGTATTATAGTAGTTATAAATTTTTGACCTAGGGTGATATTTTAATTTATATTCTTGTACCTAGGGGCAGTAAATTTAAAAGTAGTTATATTCTTGTACCTTTGGGGGCAGTATTATAGTAGTTATAAAACTGTTCATAGGGGGCATAAATTTTAATAGTTAATTCTTGTACATAGAGGGCAGTATTCTAGTAGTTATATTCTTGTACATAGAGGGCAGTATTCTAGTAGTTATATTCTTGTACATAGGGGGCAGTATTATAGTAGTTATATTCTTGTTCATAGGGGGCAGTATTATAGTAGTTATATTCTTGTACATAGGAGCAGTATTATAGTAGTTATATTCTTGGATATAGGAATAATAGTAGTACCAGAGGGCGCCTCTGGATACATACCTTCCTGTAGCAGTATAACTAGTCAATCATGTCTGTTTAGGAGTCTGGGAAAGCCGAGTAATAATGGCAGCCATATTGGTTGTTACCCAGATTTCCCAATAATGGAATAACTATACATCGTACAAGAAAATTACAACTTTAAAACATAACTAAATTGTTTCATTATCCCAGCACTACCAATCTGACTGCGTAATTTGTCATTTGAATTAATTTTATTTTCTTGGTGGGAAATCTCAAGTTTTTCCAATAGGAAAAAAATTCATACACATAAGAAATTTAAGCAAGCAAAAATAAGAAACACATACAAAAGTAAAATAAAAATATTCAAACAAAAAATTGTTATTCGTACAAATTTATCATATTTGTTAAAAAAAAAAAAAAAAATCTTGACCTTGAAGAGAGCCGCAATGACTGTGTGGTCTAATGAGGTAAATTACCCGGCAGCTATAACCGCCCTCTGCTCTACAATATGGGTCACTTGGGAATCTAAATTTAGAAAAACATTTTTCAGCAGAAAACTAACGTCCACCATCAACAGGATTGATGATCAGACACAGAAATTACAAGAAGAAATCACTCCCGGATGAATGGAGGTTGCCAACGCGTTTTACAGCTCCAGTCGGCAGCTTAAATGATGTGCGCTTATCAATCAAGATGCCCCATACTCATCTTCTCCTGCCCATTCTCTTGACCTATCAATTTCTGGGAAAGCAGAGTAGCCACCCAAAAAGAATATGACCCAGAATTGTGAATGGGTAATGTCATCCAGTTATATTATCACAGATCCTATATAGGCAGAATTCTTCAGTATCCTATATGATGGTATGAATCACTCACTGCATGGCAGTAACATTGGGTCACACCATGGCGGTAATTCTCAGTGATATTCATCAGCGTACAATAGCATCAATCGATCACTGCAAGGCAGTATAATTAAGCCACTTTATGATCGTTTCATTCAATCATATTACGATAGCATTGTACAGTCACTGTACTACGGTATTATTTAGCGACTATATGGTAGTATTATATATTCAGTTGCTGTTTGGTATTAACACAAAGTTACTGTATGGTGGTAATATCTGGTCAGTGGGTAGCAGAATCAGTCACTCCCTGCAGGACAGTAATTATCTGTCACTGCATGGCAGCACGATTGTGTCCATCTTGTTTCCGTTCAGTTATTGTACTGTATGGCAGTATCGAAAAAAAAAAAAATACAAAATTGTGACATTACTTAAAAAAAAAACACTCCAAAAGGCCATATTCACAGCTCAATGGCCGTACTAGACTGAACCCAGTAACAGGCAACTCTAGCCTATATGCTACCTGGGAACAATAAACAGGTGCATCTAATTGCTGAGCAGCAGCTCACACCCCCCACCATTAGGGGATCAAGTGGATGATAAAACTGCACATTGAATTGATACCTGTTCATATCAGCATGCAGAAAAGCCACAGTACAATGCATGGGGAGATTGCACAAATGCAAAAATACCAATAAAACAACCACTCACAGCCTTCTATGCCTGAGGGGGGTAATTGCTGGTACTACAATTGCATATAAATATGGCGATACAGAAGGATACCATAACTATAGATACGTGTGGTGCACCATGCTGGCTTACAGCCTATAAGTGAAACCAATACTATTAGATTATGCGGGCTGCCCAGCACTTTCTGGGTGTCCAACACAAAATACAGGCACCCTCTGCTACCCAGCACTGTTGGACAGATAAAAAATATGACATACTGGAAAAATGTTAAATATGAGGTATTAGTTGATACAGGGACCCCAATACACAAGCTCACAGCCGGCGTCAACGGTCCTCATGTCTTGCGAGTCCCTACACTAACAATTTACAGAAAAAACACATTCAAAAAATTACTCAAAAAACACTACAAAAGGCCATTTTCACAGCTCAATGACTGGACTAGACTGAACCCAGTAGCAGGCAACACTGGCTCTTATGCTACTTGGGAAAGATAAAAAAGGTGCGCACACATATCTGCATTAATGGCACCCTTCTATATTGCCTAATTTATATGCAATTGTAGTACCAGCAACCACCCCCCTCATGCATGGAGGGCATGTGAGTGGTTGTTTTATTGGTATTTTTGCATTTGTGCAATCTCCCCATGCATTATACTGTGGCTTTTCTTCATGCTGGTGTGAACAGGTATTAAGTTAACGTGCAGTTTTTTATCATCTAATTGTTCCCCTACCAGTGGGGTGTGTGAGCTGCTGCTCAGCAATTAGCTGCACCTGTTTATTTTTCCCTAGTAGCATATGTGCCAGAGTTGCCTGTTACTGGGTTCAGTCTAGGCCAGCCATTGAGCTGTGAATATGGCCTTTGGAGTGTTTTTTTGGCAGTATTGGACACTGTACTGCGGTATTATTTAGTTACTACATGATGGTATTATTCAGTCGTTGTCTGGTGGTAGCATGGGGGTCACTGTATAGCATCATTAGATACTTTTAGGGGTTTTAAATCAGCATTTTTTGGGTGGAACGGGGGGGTTCACATATATCATGATAGAAAACTTACTTATATGTTTTTATTGCAGAAAAAGGGGAAAATAATTAAATTACGTAAAAGATCATTATTTTTAATGGGGTTTGGGGAGTTGAAAGGAGTAAAATTTTGAACTTAGTTTCATTTCACACTGTAGGTACGACTAACATCACTGTCGCGGTATATTTTTATAATGGGGGGGTTTATTACCATGATCGGCGGAACATGGGGTTTCTATACTGGGTTTATTTAGTTCTGTATGGTGGGAAATGGGATCACTTTTTAGGGTTCAATCAGTTACTGCATGGTGGTTTTATTCAGTTGTTGTTTAGTGGTAACAGGATCATAATTTTACCATAGTGGTATTTTTCATCAAGGGAAAGGGCAGAGTTATTCAGTCGGGGCAGGCATATTTTTAAAGTTTTTCCAGGGCGTATTACAGCACTTTTTGGGGCAGATAAATTAAAATCAAAAACTATGTGTTTACTCACAAACTTATTTGGGGGTGTTATTCCATTGGAAAGTTGAGGTTTCACTGAAAATTGCGGTATTATTTATTACTGCATTTGGTTGCTTTTTTTCAGTCTCGGTAAGGAACTTGAGGTCACTATCTTAAAAATTTTTCCTTTTACGTATGGTGGCATTATTCAGCCACTGGTGGTAACAGGGGCTCATTATACTGCAATAAATTTTTGTTACTGCATTGTGGTATTATTCATATGCGGTTTGGTGACAACATGGGGGTCACTATATGGCAATATTAGATACTTTATTATTCAGTGAATAGAAAGCAAAAAATGATTCAATTACTTCAGGGCAGTGTCATTTAGTCATTTTTTTTTCATATGGAAGGCAAATAATTTTATCACTTGACGGTTTTGCTCGTTTAAAAACCGCGGGGTTATTCCGTTTCAGGAAGGTGGTACCATTTATTTCTTTTCCTTTATAAACCTCTAATCGGGTGTATAAGGAATATGGGTACTGAAATGCACACATCAACTGACCCTATGTAGCAGTGTTTCAACATTATAGGGGAGTAACATCAAACATATGGGGCGTATTTATTTAGCACTACAGTCCGTCATATGGTGCACGATCTGCGGTCAGAAAACGATAATCCCAGGGAAAACTTTGTACTTGACGGTCCAGGGAGGAGCTGCTCTGAATTCAGAGATGTGATTGCAGGATCTGTACGGTGCAAAATCTGTTTCCAGAAAACTGAAAACCCCGCACGGTCTGCGGGGAAGACAATTCACTTGGAACCCGCGACTCTGAGGAACCTGCTTGAGAAACTTGTCAAAAAAGGGCAGTAAAGCCACAGACAGGGGCCCTCCACCCCGCCGCCGCCGCCCCCGAGCCCCACAGTGAGCTGGGATAAAAAAATCCATCATTCACATCAAGGGGCGAGGGAAGGGGGAGCGGCCCCCAAAAACCACAATGTGAACGGTTCCCCAAAAACAGAAAATAATCCCAGGAAATATAACTCATTAAAGGGACACTTCCATCAGAAAGGAATTTTTTTTTTTTTTAGTTAAAACCAATATTCCCAGAATTTTTTTTAAAAAATTTTCTTTTATTTTTTTAGAATTTGGCAGTATTTTTTATTTCAGCAGTCCTGTGCAAATAAAAACTACATATAAAAGCTTGTTCTTTTCTAGTTGTGATAGTAAAAAAGATAAAACCCGAACGGGGTGACCCGTTTCATTACAAATAGTGAAGAAAATTTAAATGCTCTATTGGGCAGGGAGAGATAAGACTAGACTGACAGGACACCGATGAGCAATAAATGAGGTACAGACAGCAGAGAGGACTTCTACTTAACTGGCTGACGCTATGATCTCATTACAAATTAGGTAAAAAAAGCAATCTTTGTTCCGGGGCAAAGGGGTAGAAACAAATTAGACGAGAGAAAGAGGGAAGTGACGAGATCAATACAAAAGGGACAAAACAGCACATGGACTAAACCATTTTAAATTTCAGTGCGCTTATCGCTATTAGTCCATTAAAACGTAGGTAAAATAAATGATGCTTATTCTTTTCTTGACAGGCCAAGACAACAATTAGACTAGACCAAGGACAGTGACAAAAGCAATACATGAAAGAATCATGGATTTATCTTTTACTGCACTTGGAAGCTTTCCAGGCCACTCGGGTCCCGCCGACACCGCCGAGGCCTCTCCCGTCCCGCTGATCACACCGCCGACGCCTCTCCCGTCCCGCTGATCACACCGCCGACGCCTCTCCCGTCCCGCTGATCACACCCCGACGCCTCTCCCTCCCGCTGATCACACCGCCGACGCCTCTCCCGTCCCGCTGTCAACAAACCCCCGACGCCTCTCCCCCGTCCCGCTGATCCAAAACCGCCGACGCCTTCCCCGTCCCGCCCATCACACCGCCGACGCCTCTCCCGTCCCGCTGATCACACCGCCGACGCCTCTCCCGTCCCGCTGATCACACCGCCGACGCCTCTCCCGTCCCGCTGATCACACCGCCGACGCCTCTCCCGTCCCGCTGATCACACCGACGCCCCTCCCCCTCCTCACACCGACGCCCCTCCCGTCCCGCTCATCACACAGACGCCCCTCCCGTCCCGCTCATCACACAGACGCCCCTCCCGTCCCGCGACACACCGCCGACGCCCTCTCCGTCCCCCTGATCAACACCGCCGACGCCTCTCCCGTCCCGCTGATCACACCGCCGACGCCTCTCCCGTCCCGCTGATCACACCGACGCCTCCCCGTCCCGCTCATCACACAGACGCCTCTCCCGTCCCGCTGATCACACCGCCCACCCCTCTCCCGTCCCGCGATCACACCGCCGACGCCCTCCCCCGCTCCCCGCTGATCACACCGCCGACGCCTTTTCCCGCCCCGCCCATCCCACAGACGCCTCTCCCGTCCCTCTCATCACACAGACGCCTCTCCCGTCCCGCACATCACACAGACGCCTCTCCCGTCCCGCTGATCACACAGACGCCTCTCCCGTCCCGCTCATCACACAGCCGACGCCTTTTCCCGTCCCCTGATCACACAGCCGACGCCTCCCCCGCCCCGCTGATCACACAACCCCTCTCCCGTCCCGCCCATCACACAGACGCCTCCCCCGCCCGTGATACACAGCCCTCTCACGCCCGCTGATCACACAGACCCTCTCACCCCCCTGATCAACAGACGCTCTCACGCCCCGTGATAACATTGACACCTATCATCACTGCTGCTATCAGAGCTCACAGAGGTGAAGTCAGAGACAAACTCGAAAGTCATGTAAATGAGGGGAACTTTAAAAAATTATTTATAAAAAAACCCCCCCATCACCCCCGAATTTTAAAAAAAATCCATATCATTGTCACGTATTGCTTGTCAATATGTAAAAAAAAAAAAAAATTATGGCGTCCCCCTTTAAAACCCTCCGTCTATTCCCAACAATACGGGGTGAGGAAATGGTTACAACCTTTTACAGTAAGACCCTTTTTCCTCCAATATTTCCATATTTGGTCGGCGACCCTGGGGAGCGGCGTGGCAACATTTTATATATCATTATAATATTAAATTGTAAAGTGCTGCGGAATATGTTGGCGCCATATAAAGATAATTATTATATTATATATCAGTCATTATTTCCAGACTCCGATATGGCGAAAAACAGGAGAAGAGATTCCCCGATACATCGCCCCCTGCCGGACCCCGCATCTCCCCACAAGGAATCTTTTTCTGGAGGCATGTGTGATCGGAAGTCCCCTGACTATTAGCCAACGTTTTTCCTTCACCGGGCGGGGATAGCGGAACACAAAAACCGGAGCACGCCTTACATAAACCGCTGGCGCAGAATACGGCGAGGCGGTAGGACTGCGCAAATATTTACTTCATGGCGATTCCTGCACATACAGAGCAGTAATAATACAACATGTGGAGGAAAACCGGGCCCAGGAAATACAAAGACCCCCAACGACCCCTTGCAACAACAAAAACAGTAATATTTGCCTACACTGAGCTTGTTACTTTATTATATTCATGTACATGGGGGCATATTATAGATTTATTCTTGTACATAGAGGCCATTTTTTTAAGTAGTTATTTTCTTGTACATAGGGGCAAAAATATAGTATTAATTCTTTAAAAGGGGGGCAGTATTAAGTATTTATTTCTTGTAAATAGAGGGCATAAAATAGTTTTAATTCTTGTAATAGGCAGATTATATTTTATATTCCGACTAGGCAATTAAGTAGATATTCCCTTAATAGGACGTATTATAGAGTTATTTTTCATTACATAGGGGCAGAATTTAATATTTTTATTCTTTGTACTAGGATTAGAAATATATAGTTTATCTTGTACTAGGGGCCAGTATTATATAGTTAAAATTCTTGTAAAAAGGGGGGCAGTTTTAAATAGTTAATCTTGTACATAGGGGGCAGTATTATATATTATATTCTTGTACATAGGGGGCAAATTATATAGTTTATTTTGTAAATAGGGGGGCAGTTTTATAGTATTAAATTTCTTGTACATAGGGCGTATTATATATTTATATTCTTGAATAGGGACAAATGTTTTATACCCGTACATAGGAATAAAATAGTGGTTTATTTTCCCGTACATAGGAGCATAAAAAAGATTTATTCGTACATAGGGATTTTATATGTTTTATTCGTGTACATGGGAATTAGATTTAGTATTATATTCTTGTACATAGGGGGCAGATTATAGTATTATATTCTTGTACTGGGGGGAGCAGTATTATAGTATTTATATTCTTGACATGGGGGCAGTATTTAGTAGTTATATTCTTTACATAGGGCATATTACAAAATATATATTCTTTACATAGGGGAGTTTTTAAAGTATTTTTTTCTTGTAATGGGGGGCATATTATATATTTTTTTTCTGAAAAGGGGGGGCATATTAAGATTTATACTCTTTACAAAGCGATTATGTATTTAATTTTTATAAAAAAGGGCATTTTAAATGAAAGCAAATGCACGATGCAAACCACTCACATGAGGGGAAAAGAGAGTTAGCGTGATGAATAGGGAAAAAATCCAATAAATTTATTAAAATTTCTTTAAAAAACATACAAAAATTTTTTTTTGAAAAAAAAAAAAAAAAAAAGGTGCTAGGTGGGGTGCTTAGCAAAAGGTAAGTAATCACAATGAAACCAAGAATAAGGGATTAACTCCCGAAACCGTCGGTGTTTTTGCCATGCCCAAACGTACTTACCTGTTATGCAAAACCTTCTCCACACCCTTTTTTTTTTTTTTTTTTCAAAAAAATATTTTTGGGTTGTTTAAAGAAATTCAAAAAATTAGGATTTTACCACACTATTACTGTGAACTCTCCTTCCCCTATCGTGAATGGTTTTTCCGTCTTGCATTTGCTTGCCGTTTGGTGGGGAGTAGTCTACCCAAAACACCGTGACTCCGTTTAAGCCCCAGGATCTCCAGGTGAGTGTTTCCCCTACCTTGTTTGCTGCAATATTATAGTAGTTATATTCATGTACAAGGACTATTTTTTAGTTATATTCCGTAATAGGGGCAGTATTAAGAGTTATATTTTTGTACATAGGGGGGAGTATTTTAGTAGTTATATTCTTGTACTAGGGGCAATTAAAGCAGTTAAATTTTTTGACATAAGGACAGTATTATGTAGTTTATTCTTGTACAAGAGGGGAGATTAAAATAGTTCTATTCTTTACATAGGGGGGAGTAAAATAGAGATAAATTTTTTAATAGAGGGCAGTATTAAGTATTCTATTCTTGTACAAGGGGGCAGTATTACATAGTTAAATTTTTTGTACTAGGACAAGTATTTTGTAGTTATTTTTGTAAAATAGAGGCAGTATTATAGCATTTTTTTCTTGTACAAGGGGGGCAGTATTTTTTTGTGTTATATTTTTTGAAAGAGGGTATATTATAGTAGTTATATTCTTTTTTTCTAGGGGGAGTATTATAGATTAATTCCCGCACTAAGGGGGATATAAGTCAATCCTTGTACATAGGGGAGTATATATATTATATTTTTGACATAAAGGGAGTATTATATAGTTATATTCGTACATAAAGGGGTATATTAAAAGTTATATTCTTTTACAAGGGGAAAAATAGGATAATTCTTTTAATAGGGAGCAGTATTAATATTATATTCCTGCACATAGAGGGGATATTATAGCAGATATTTTTTACTGGAGGCAGTATTTTAAAAATTAATTTTTACATAGGGGCGTATTATTTATTTTAATAATAAAAACGTACTTTTCGGGATAACAGTGACTAATAAAGTTTGGGCTTAGGAAAACTATTTACTGGTTAAGTGATTTAGCATTACAGAAAGCCCCCCAATGGGGTAGAACATACACTTTTTTTTTCCCCCCCATAAGAATATTCCCCCCGTCCGGACAGTCGGCGGGGTGTGAGCCAGGAATCCCTACGGCTCTCTGCACCGCGTCTCTAATTAGGGTTTAATTATTGGAGGAAAAACTTAAGGGGCCATTAAGACTGTACTTGAGGAAGCGGGATGGGGGGGGGGTGTAAGGTTTTTCATCCTGTGTTGTCATCTTGAGATCTTCGTTAAGAAAATTTTCAGTCATTTCGGATCCCGGAGAAATCCCAACAGCCCGGGCGACAGCGAAACCTCATGTACTACTGTACGTCAGCTGCACCCGGGGGACGCACCACATCCGGAACGTCTTTCAGCGCTGCTCAAGGGTTTAAGCAAACACTGTTTAATCATCATAAACCCCCCTCCCCCCCCCCAAAAAAAACAGTCCCGCAGCCGTCTGACATTTGTATTGACAGCTCTCGGCTTGCTGTCAGTGAATAGAAACACATTTGCGTCAACAGATGAATATTTCCATTTAATGACAGCGAGCAGAGATCTTGTAATTGGTGAAGAAATGAAACATCAAGCGTATTGTAAAGCTGCAGAACTTATGCAATGAATAAATGCCTTGTAACCCCCTGAGGACCCATGACATAACTGTACATCATGGTGTCATCGCACATAACCGCAGCGCAGAGCGGGGAGTGAGGTCACCATGGTCAGGAGAGCTCAATCCCAGCAGACTAATTATCTCTAACAAGATTAGCAATTGTTTTCACTTATCAGAGCACATGCAGCTTGTGTTTACTGAAGATTAAATCTCCTGAACTTTGTCTTTGTAGTGTCTCAGCTAGTTACAGAGAAGCTAAATATGCTAGTCACTGCTATAGAACCACCCAGTGCCTGGCGAGAGCAGGTTGAAAGAAAAGCTGGTTGTGACTGTAAAACTGCATGGCGAGCAAACCCCTTGAAGTTTGGCAACACCAAAATCGTAATGACCTGCACAATACAATTTACACTTCCTTTTTGCCACACAATGAACTCGGTAAAAAAACGAGCATAGCAACCATTCAGAGGCCATGGCGACCAATCAGAGCCCACAGCCAACAATCAGAGCCCACAGCCACCAATCAGAGCCCACAGCCACCAATCAGAGCCCCGGCCGACAATCAGAGCCACGGGACCCAATCAGGAGCCACAGAGCGACCAATTGTTGTCCACTATCTATACCTCCAACTTTTAGAGTTGCAAAGGGGAAACATCAGGCCCGCTTAAAACCACACCCATAAACATGACATTACACCAAACACACTCTCTAACCACGCCCCCACACATACGTGCCAACTTTCATGACAGGCACAAATGGGACACATTTTTCAGGATTGCAATGTACCCAATGATGAAATATTTAGTAAATTCTTACAAGTAATATAAGCGAGGAAGCATAAGTCAGTTTATGATGAAAATTGTTTCTAAATGAAAATGAGGAATTTATCGAGCTAAGAGGGGCAGGGGACAAGGGATAGTTCACAAAATGAGGGACTGTCCATCCAAATAGGGACAGTTGGGAGGTCAGCATATCTTTGACCATATTCGGGTAATAAATTGATCACCGAGTCCCACAATGACAGGAAGAAAACCATCAACTACTTGTTCCCTACAAAAAGGAACCATGTTCTGGTACCTGAGTGGGGCCCCCTCACAGTCACTATGGCTACAGTAACGCCTGTGGTTGGGCTCTTCTCTGAGAAGGCAGCGTCGAATTATCACCGTTGCTGCCTTCCTGGTCGCAGTATATCCAGACTAGCAGGAAGGCTCGTGGCGGCGCTGGACGTCATGTGAGCGCAGGGGCTCGGCAGTTCCAGATGCTGCTGGGTCTAGTTTCTTTTAGGTCCAGCAGATCACCATTCCTGTCATCAGTAGTACAGGGGGTTGGTTCCTCCTGTATTTCCCAGTTGCCTGTAACTGGGGCTAATACAGGCAGTCCCCGACTTACACCAATTCAACTTACATCTGTCCCCTAGTTACAAACGGAGACTTATGGGGCCTGCTGGCACTTGTAGTTCCAGTTCACAGCAGAGAGAGCAGATGTGAAATGACAAGTTCCAGCACGCCAACTTCCTTAAACAGGCCAGACAGCAGATACTAATGTAATAAAACACCTTTCCCTGCAATAATCCGACATGAAAAAAAAAAACCTTTTGTGCTGGAGATACAATTTGATAAATCTCCCTGTTCTGACTTGCATACAAATTCAACTTAACAAACCTACAGTCCCTACCCCACCCATAACCCAGGGACTGTCTGCGTATCCGCTACAGGGGAAATCCTAAGAGAACAGCCCCACTACAGCGGTAAGCCCCAACAACCCTAAAACTTTCAATTATATATATATATATATATATATATATATAAAAAAAGGAGAGAAAGAAAGGAGAGAAAAAAGAGGTCGGGCGCCCACTAATGGTGATACGTTGGTATCGAACGTATTAGGATGTGAGTATTTGTATTCTACTCTCCTGTTTGATGTTGCGCTCTTTGTGTAGAGGAACAACTCATCTTATTAACAATACATACTTTTATTTTTGCTCCGTAGCCTTGTATACGGCTCGCCGATGTTCCCGTAGCGGTGGCCCGCCAGAGTACGGACAGTAGAGAAGAGTTAGAGAAGCACAAATGGTGGAACCGGCGCACATGTATGTCCAAAAATGCATTAAGGCAGGCAGGCGAAAATTCAGAAGATTATCTTATTCTAAATAGGCTTAGGGGCGCTAACTAGTCCAATCCCCAAAACAAATTTTTAAAAAAAACAATGTAAAACACCAACGCGGTTTTGCAACTTAATCTAACGCTTCTCGGGGTAAAGTTATACAGTCTCTATTCCTAAAAACATTATTAAAGGTTACACAAGTTACAAATCACCTGTTACTTTTACCTTTATAATGTTTGGAATAGATTACTGTATATCTTTTACCCCGAGGGAAGAGCTAGATAGTGCGATAGCGTTGGGCTTTTTTAATTGTTTTAGATTGGCATGAGGTTAGCGCCTCCTAGCTTTTTTAAGAATAATAAAGTAATCTTCTGGATTCAAGCCCGTGTGTATTACTAGTAAGGAAAATGTGCCCGGTCAGGAACTGGTCAAAGGGTCAAGTCACAAGTCTGTGTCCAGAATAACCTCCTGCAGACCTAAGTGGTGAGGGTCATGTAGGGCAGTAGTCTTCAACCTACAACTCCCAGCATGTGCTGACAACCTCAGGGTATGCTAGGAGATGTAGTTATGGAACAGGTTGGAGATTGCTGTCCTGGGCAAAATATTTCACCGGTTGTAACCATGGGGGGTGGTGGATTTAGAGAGTCGACGCTAGGATTCTTCTCCGCTCCTCCGCCAGGTCCTCCACCGCCAGGTGCAGCATTGCCTTCTTCACATCTCCAGCTGGTTCCTTAGTGGGAAGGTCAATGCGGCTCAATACTGATCCTCCGGTTGGGATGACGGCCAGACTACACAGCTCCCTGCCGCCTCCAGCTGCTGCATTCATTGAGGTTGGCAGTGACACTACGGAAGGAGCCCGGGCCTAAAGCCGCTTTCTGAATGCTCTTTTGGATTACACGTGTCTGTCCTGCAAAGCTTTCAAGGCTTCTTAGAGAAAGTCCCTACTCCTTGCAACACTCCTCTACTAACCCGCAAGACGCGCTGATCCACTGGCACGGATTCTCAGGCTGGTAGCGGGCTTACGTGCTGCATACGATTGGCTCTGCAGAGAAAAAGTTTCATGTCCTCTTGATCTCCTCAATTTCTGGCTGATGGACAGCGCTTAGCCAAGGAGTGTGGAACAGCACTCATTTGGGCGCTTTCACGCAGCGCAGTTTTGGTGCTGCAGTTTTAAATGCTTGGTACCAATTAAACTGCATTTATTACAGCAGCTTCTTTGGGTGCTTTCACACAGCGCAGTTTTGGTTGCAGTTTTAACTGCGGCCTCCCCCTCCCAATTAAACTGCCTTTATTAGAGCAAGCTCTTTTGAGGTGCTTTCTACCAGTGCAGAGTTTTTTGGTTTGCAGGTTTTAAGGGTGCTTTCACACGGTGCGTTGTTTGACGCATTTTTTTGTGCAGGTAGTTTGCCGGCTATTAGATGCAGTACATTGTGCACAAAAAAAAGCATCAAAAACGCACCGTCTGAAAGCAGCCTAACGGAGCTTCATTTATGCTCCTTTCTTACCAACAAGCTTTTTTCACTTATCTAAACTGTTTGGAATGTGAGGAATCAATTAGGCTATGTACGCGACACAATACATCGTGGGTTTTGGGAGCTCCCGAGGCGCAGGAGGCCGGCCCCGTAGACATGCATTACTCGCGGCACTTATGCCGATTGTATTGTCACGAATGGTTGATGAGGCGTATCATAGTTCTCTTTGAGAGCTATGGATTACCCGTAATTATGGGGCGCATTTCACCGCATATTAGCGCAATACCTCGGGCAAAATGCGCTCAAAATAATACCTCCGGTGGTGACTATTTACCTTAGGCTTAGATGTATTGCGGCGCATACTGTACGTGCCGTAATACATCGTGTGCTTCGGGAGCTCACACACCCGCGGCACAGGGGGCGGCCCCATCGACATACATTACTCGCATCGGCGCAAATAATGGACACGTCACTCATCTCCCCGCGCGTACAACACGATCGTATTGTACGCCCGGGGAGATGAGAGGCGTAATCCATAGTTCCTTTGAGATCTATGGATTACCGTAATTGCAGCGCGCAGCTCGCTCGTATTAGAGCGCAAATATGAAGCAAAATGCGTGCCGAAATTACATCGTGTGAACATAGCCTTAGTGTGATTGTATCCACAGGACTTCACACAGAGTCATTGATGACTTACTTGAAACACCTTTCTGAAACAATTTAGTACGGACTGAAGAAGCTTGCTGGTATTAAAGGCAGTTTAATTGGAGCGCAGTTAAAACTGCTCCAAAACTGCGCTGTGTGAAAGCAGCCCTAGGGCTTGTTCACACGCTGGTTTTCGGACGGAATCGAAACATGTCTATGTGAAGGGGGAGGGCTTTTCTCCGCAAACCGCAGAAAAGAGCCGCCACCTCCCCCCCCCCTGCGGCCGTGTGCGCGGCCCAAAAACAGTGCAAATACCGGGCGGATAAACCGGACGGTATCTGTCCTGTTGCGTGTGAAACAGCCCCTAATAGTTTTACCTCATTTTGGGGATTTTTTTTTACATCTACTAGTCCTATAAAGTACAAGTAACCTGCAGAATACAGCAAAAAAAAAAAATAAAGCCATAAATTGGTATCAAAAATTGTGCTTCATTGAAAACCTGAAACAGTACGTAAAAGTATAAGGGAGCAGTGATGCTCCCCCGGGCCACCTCCCGCGCACTGGGTAAGAAAAGGCTCTTGCTGTGAATATTGGGTACCTGTATAGGATTTTCTGCAACTGCTGGGCACAAGCGGGGGCCCCCGCCGCGACAGCCGGGCACAAGAGGGGGCCCCCGCCGCGACTGCCGGGCACAAGGACGCGCGACAACCGAGCGCGCCCCAGCCAATAAACGTCACCGCGTCCTGAGCCCTCCGAGAACAGAGGCCGAGTCCCCGATGAATGTCTAATAGCTGCACATAGAGCGCGGCTCTGCAGAACCCTCCTGGAATGACAGTGATCCGCGTGACAGCGCCGCCAATGCTGTGTAATCATAGCGCTCGTGGAGCACTTTCCATCGAGAGCTTACAGATGTGCCTGTCACCGCGGCTCAGTCCCAGGATTATTCCTTGGCTGCAGAACAGGGAGAAAGGAAATGAGCAAAATTTTGCATATTTTTATTTTTTTTTATTATAATTTTTTTAAGAGGACACATATAATGCAGGAGTGACAGTCAGGACAATGGACAGCTCCATGCACAAGGCAAGGGGACAACCCGGCAGCGGAGGATACCTGGGAGGTCCTCCTAAAACCCAGGACTATGATGGAGGATACCTGGGAGGTCCTCCTAAAACCCAGGACTATAATGGAGGATACCTGGGAGGTCCTCCTTAAAACCAGACATAAATCGAGGTTAAACCTGGGGAGGTCCCTCCTAAAACCCAAGACTATTACGGGGGCACTACGCAGCAGAGCAGTCTAATTTGTGCAATATGGTGGGTGTGGTTATGCAATAAGGACTGCGGTGTAGTAATGCAGCATTTCACTGCAGAAAGGGTGCAGAACGTGAAGTGCTCTCACCAGCAGGAATTCTGCAATACAAAACTGTTTCACCTTCTAATTCAGTCAGTGAAGTCAGGCTAACAGAGCAATTATCTAGATGGTTACTCTGTATCCACTTTTCTGCTGAGAGCAGGACTAGCTATGTACAATGCGTCAGTATGGAGTCACTGGCTGTTTAGCTCACAGAGCATTGTCTATACTGGATACAATTATAGCTATAGCTGAGAGCAGGACTAGCTATGTACAATTTTTCAGTCTAGAGTCCAGGCTGTTAAGCTCACAGAGATTGTCCCTCAAACTGCATACCATTGTATTCACTTCTCAGCTGAAAGCAGGACTAGCTATTTACAATGTATAAGTCTGGAGTCCAGGCTGTTTAGCTCACAGAGCATTGTCTACACTGGATACATTCCAAATGCAGTTGCCAGCAGCCTCCAGCCAGAGATATATTATGTATGCAATAGACTCCACTTTTTATTTACCACCGGCAGGTGTCTCAGATACCCTATAATTTTAGATCACAAGTCAATCTAAGTGAAGGTGGAATTCCCCTTAAATAAAAGGGTTGTTCCACTTCTTTTATTTAAGAATCAGGCCCACTATGGGCTGAATTGTCCTCATATACTTTATTAGGTGTTTTATTTGTGTATTTTTGTATAAAGTGATGATGTCTTGCATCCTATGTATATACTGTAACCACCGCCCTCCCTGAACGCAGCGTTACACTATACAGAGTGCGAGTGTGACAACGCGTTTCGAGATGGCTGTATGCAGCCACACTACAGCAGCACTGGCCTCCTGACTAGGGTGTAGGTGCGATAGCCTGCGGACCCCTTGTTTAAAACAGGAGAAAAGGGGGCGTTCATTGAAACATCATACTTACTCCCTACAGGAAAATTTAAGTTTAAAAACACACCTAACAAACAGAATCAATGAAGTGTATGAAGACAATTGAGCTCACAGTGAGCACGATTCACACCAAGATGGACAAACCCTTTAACAACAGGGTCCCCTCCCCCCCGCACCCCACCGGTCACTGACTGTCCAGCTGGGGGGCTTAATAGAACATTAGTTTTGGACATTAAGATACAGATATTCCGAGGCGGCTCCAAGTAGGATGGAACGGTCTGATTATCAGGGCAGGAACCGGTACGCCCGGGGGCAGAACTCTCTCCAAAATTCGGGGGGGAGTTTTTAATTAAAAACCATAAAAGTCATTTTTCTCCGCAGGGAAATCGGCGAAAATGCTGAGCGGAGGTGTGCCCGGTCATTACCCAATTGAGAGTCGGAAAAAGAGCTTACCGGCAGAAATCACTCTAAAAGCTCCGATGACCGGGCCCTACCCACCAAAACCAAGCCGCGTCCCCGACACATGGGAACGCCGGAAGGTACAGAACCTAAAAATTTAAAAATTTTTTTGGGGGGCAAAAAGAAAACCTAATTTTAATGGTTTTTTCCGTACATGGGGGGGTTTTGGTTTTTTTGAAATTATTTTAGTTTTTATTCTGTCATGGAATATTTGTAGTTTATTCTTTTTTCTTTTTGAGGAAAAGGATTATAGTGTTTTTTTTCTTGTACTGGGGGGCGTTTATAGTGGTTATATTCTGTACATGGGGCAGTTTTTATAGTTTTATTTCCTGGGCTTTTTTAAGGGGGGCATTTTTATATTATTTAATTTTTTTGGGGGTTTTAAGGGATATTTTTTGGGGGCAGTATTATAGAGTTTATTCTTTTTCATAGGCAGTTTATAGTAGTTATTTTTCTTGTAAAAGGGGCAGTTTATAGTGTTATATTTTTTAAAATAGGGCAGATTTGTAGTTTATTTTGTAATAGGGGGTTTTGTTTTTTTTAAAAAGGGAGTTATGTTTTTTTTTTTGTACATGTGGGCAGATTTATAGTAGTTATTTTTGTATATGGGGACATGTTATTAGTTATCGGGGCGTCGCTAGCTGTTTTATTCGGGGCTCGGCCCCGAAAAAAACCCCCCCTGGCCCGAGTCTCCCGGGGCCCCACCCCTCTCCCCTGGGCCTGGAGCACGATGGTCTTCAGTGCATGTGGTCCGCGGGGGAGACACACAAGTGGGGGGCTTCTGCGGGGCAGGACGAGCGTCCCTCCCCCGCGGGGCGTGTCGGACCCAGGTTTCCTACACCGCGAGGGGGGCCCTAACAGCGCTGAGGACCCCCCGCGGCCCCCGTGCCCTCAGCCCAGCGTGCGATGATGTGTGTCATGCGCGCTGCCTTCTGGGCGCACAGCGCGCTGGGGGCCGTTGAGTTAAGGTGAGTTTAAATTTTTGTTTTTTTTGGTTTACCTGCCTCGGGGGCCCCTTTATCCCTGTCCCCCAAAATGTTGCTGGGCCCCCAACCCCTGCCGGGCCCCTATGGCCCCCCTTATCCCTGCTGTCCCCCTTAATGCCCCCTGTGCCCTTTTATACCTGCTGTGCCCCATATTTCTGCTGTGACCCCCTATATGCCTGTCCCCCCTTTACCGTAATAACTGCTGGGGGCCCCCTATCCCTCCCTCGTCCCCCCTTCCTTTTTTCCCTCCCTTGTCCCCCAAACCCCTTTTTACTGCCTCGGGCCCCATATTTTTAAAACCCTGCCTTGGGCCCCCCATATCCCTGCCTCGGGGCCCCCATATACTCCCTCGGGGGCCCCCCATAACCGCCTCTGTGGCCCCCCTATACCTCCCTTGTGGCCCCCATATACTCCCTCTTGGCCCCAATCCCTGCCTCTGGGGCCCCCATTTCCCTGCCTCTGGGCCCCTTTACCCCTCTTTGGCCCCATATACCTGCCTGTGGCCCCCTATACCTGCCCCCTTCCTGGGGGGCCCCATATCCCTCCCTGGGGCCCCCAATGCTTCAGTCCCCCTATTACCTAATGAGGGGCTGTATACCTAAAATTAAGGGTTGTGGAAAAATGTGGGGTTTTTAAGATTTTTGGCCCAAAAACCTCGGGGAGAGTTTGGGGGAGCAATCGCTAAGGTGTAAAAGGATGGGAAGAAAAGGGAAAGTAAACGGCTGATCAAAAAAGGTCTCCGGTGATTACTAAAGTAACAGCGTGTAATCATTTTATGTCTGCGAGTTACTACAATGTTTCTCCCACTTTTGGGCCCCTGTATGGGGTTATTTCGGGGCCCTGGGTACAGTGATAGTCACATTGGGGGTGCGTTCGGTGGGGTTCGGCAGGTTTTTTGGCCTTAATAGAAATTTTTTTGGGTCTTGGTTTTGTGGGGGGTTTTTTTAGTAACAATACTTGTCTGGAGATTTGCTCCATGTTGGTGGATGTTTTGGTACTGTTTAGGGGTATTGTTTAAAAGAAGGGGAGAAGTTTGAAAAAGTAAATTTTTCTTTTGTGATTTTTTTTACAGTGATGCTGAGGAGATGGAGGGATCTGTGGGGGGATTGGAGAAAAATTTGGACAGGGCAGAAAGGTTTTTCTTGTAAAAAAAAATCCCGTTCACAATGAGGGGGGAAAAAACAAAAGGGCCCCAGCCCCGGAGTTTTAGGACCCCAGCAACGCCCCTGGGATTATATTCTTGTTATGAGTTGAAAGAATTCCCCATTTTACTTTATTCAAGCAAAAAAAGGGAAAAACTTAAAGGTTTTGGGTATGAACGGTACAGAAATGGAAAAAAGGGCAAAACCCCTAGGGTAGCCCCGGTTTCACAGCTATCTCCTCGTTCATGCAAAGGGTTTATTTTTGTACATAGGGCGGATTTAAATATTTTATTCTTGTACTAGGGGCCCGTATTAAGTAGTTATTTCTTTTACATAGGGAGTATTTATAGTTTATTCTTGTAAGGGAGCAGTATTAAGTAGTTAATTTTGTTAAGGAGCGTATTAAGAGTTTAAATTTTTTGACATAGGGCAGTATTATAGTAGTTATTTCTTGCATAGGGGAGCAGTTTATTGAGTTTTATTTTTTTACAAAGGGCAGGGTTTTTTAGTAGTTTATTCTTTTTACATAGGGGCAGTTTATTTTTGGGGGAGTTATATTCTTTTTCATAGGGCGAAAATATTATAGTAGTTAATTCTTGTACATGGGGCAGTTTATGTAGTTATATTCTTGTAAATTTGGGAGGGTATTATGTAGGTTTTTTTTTTCCTTATATAGTATAGTCTTATTCTTTGCAGGGGACAGTATAATATTAATTCTTGTCAACAGGGATATGAAAGCATTGCTAAGTACATGTAAGATGAGGCTGCATTTTGTCTGGCTACGATCAGGTCGTATATATCTTGCCTTTTTTTTTTTTTTTACCTTTTATTTTATTCATTTACAAAAAACCCGGACGTGGGGGAAAAGGGAAAAGATGAAGAACAAAATAAAAAAGGATTGTTGTCTGAAGAAAATTGGGCAAAAAACCTAGAAATGAGAGGTAAAAATGTGTAGACCAGTTATAAAGACCCGTGTGTTTTGGTTTGAGCCTGTACACTATTTTTTAGGGGGGAGATTATCCAAAACCCCATGTAAAATGTGGAAAATCCAATAGTGGGTCCTTTTCCTTTTTCTTCTCCATGGTCCTTTAGTGATTTTCGGGATTGGTTCATGTGTATAACATAGGGATTTACATACCCTCTTAATGACGGCTACATTTTGCATTCATGCATTAGCATCTCCTGGGAGCACAATAGTGTCCCATAGGCGCCATTTGTAGTAATTGTTTTACAAGTTGACAATTGTCATAAATAACGTCCACTTCTATCTCCCCCGACCCCCCCCAACTGCACACAGGACGTGCCGCCGTTACCTCTAGGGGGGGGAGCACTGTCATTTAGTTGACAAGATACTGGAAATTGCAAATGCAAATTTCTTCTTTTACATGGAGAAGTGAACGGAGCCTGAAAGTAACATTCATCTCCGGGATATAATAGTGTTCTGCTGCTTCAAGCATTTCACATGTAATGCAAATTATACTTAATTGTCATTGCAAAAGTGTGTTTTCCTCTAACGTTCCGATGCTACGCGGAGACTGAATGGTGAACAGATGTCCTCCATCAATATGGACTAAATATACACATTAGTCACAAGGCTTTTCACAAACTCTACTCAATCCTATGGAAAACTATTACGCATTGAAAAGCTGGAGAAGAAGTTTATCCACAATTATCTGTTCAAATATTTCAAGGGTAATTACAGTTGTAGATGGATCAGACCACAAAGGCTGGGGAAGTAACAGAGAACGTGGAAAAGGAGGAAGGAAGATGACAAGGAACATACATAAAGAATAGGAAAGGATGAGGAGAGGGAGAGAGGAAGAAGGTGGACAAGGAGCAGGGGAGGGCACAACTAAAAAATGAGAGAAGAGAAGGAGGTGGATGGGGGGGGGCCGAAAAGAGGCGGAAGCGGGGGAAAGGGGGAAAAAGGCGGAAAAGGGGGGGAGGAAAGAGGTGGAAAGGAGGAGGAAAGAGGGGGGGGGAAAGAGGAGGGGGAAAGAGGGGGGGAAAGAGGAGGGGGAAAGAGGGGGGGAAAGAGGGGGAAAGAGGAGGAAAGAGGGGGAGAGGGGGAAAGGAGGAGGAAAGAGGGGGAAAGGAGGAGGAAAGAGGGGGAAAGGAGGAGGAAAGAGGAGGAAAGAGGAGGAAAGAAGGAGGAAAGAAGGAGGAAAGAGGAGGAAAGAGGAGGAAAGAGGAGGAAAGAGGAGGGAAAAAGGGGGGGAAAGAGGACGAGAAGAAAAGGGGGAAAAAGGACGATGAGAGGGAAAAGGAGGAGGACAAGAGGTCAGAGAGAAAGGAGGACAAGAGGTCAGAGAGAGAAAGGAGGACAGGGGAAGGAGAAAAGGAGGAAAGAGGAAGAGAAAAAAAAAGGGGAAAGAGGGGAAAAAGGAAAAGGGGGGAAAGGAAAAGGGGCCATGAGCAGAAACGGAGGAAAGAGGACCATGAGCAGAAAAGGAGGAAAGAGGACCATGAGCAGAAACGGAGGAAAGAGGACCATGAGCAGAAACCCGGGGGAAAGAGGACCATGAGCAGAACGGGGGGGAAAAAGGGAAAAAGGACCCCGAGCAGAAAGGGGGAAAAGGGAATGAGCGAAAAGGAGGAAAGAGGACCATGAGCAGAAACGGGGAAAGGGCATGAGCAGAAAAAGGGGGGAAAGGGAATGAGCAGAAACGGAGGAAAGAGGAGGATGAGCAGAAACGGAGGAAAGAGGACCATGAGCAGAAACGGAGGAAAGAGGACCATGAGCAGAAACGGAGGAAAGAGGACCATGAGCAGAAACGGAGGAAAGAGGACCATGAGCAGAAACGGAGGAAAGAGGACCATGAGCAGAAACGGAGGAAAGAGGACCATGAGCAGAAGTGGGAGGACAACGAACAGAAGAGGAACCATGAGCGGAAGGAAGACAATAAGCACAAGACAAAGAAAAAGGAGGACAATAAATAGAAGAGGAAAAAATAGGATGATCATTATAAGAAGAAAAAGGTGGATGATGAAGATGAGCATAAGGAGAATGATGAGCAGAAGAAGGAGGAAGAGGATGAGCACAAGGAGAACGATAAGCAGAAGAAAAAGAAGGACGAAAAGCTGGAAATAAAAAGGAGAACACTGAGCAAAAGAAGGAGGGCAATGAGCAGAAGAAGAAGGAGGAGGAAGAAGAGGATGATAATCAGAAGGATGGTAAACAGACGAAGGAGAAAGACCATAAGCAGAATAAGAAGGAGAACAGTAAGCACAGAAAGAAAGAGGAAACTTATTAGAAGGAGGATGATGAGCAAAAGAGGAAGGAGGACAATGAGCAGAAGATTTAGTAGAAGGATGATAAGTAAACAATTATAAAGAAGAAGGGGAAGGTAAAGATGATGAACAGAAAAAAAAAAGGAAAAGATGATGATGAAGTAGAAACAGAAGAGGAAAATAAAAGATGTAGACAAAGGAGGCAGAAGTAGTGAAGGAAAAGCAGATGATAGAGAAAAATGAGACCATGAAGAAGAAGAAGAGGAGGACAACAATGGAGAAAAAGGCGATAAAGAAGATGAAGGCTACAACCTACTGCTTGTGCCTTGGTGTGTTGGATATCAAGGCTCTATCCTGATAGAATTACGAGATGTGATTTCTAGACATGCCTAAATTTTATGATTTATTCTCTGTACTCTTGTCTCAAACACATTTTTTAGGATTTGATGTTCTGGGTAGTGCTTTTGTTTTTTCTTTTACTAAAATTTATGTTTTCTATACATAGAAAAAGACGACGACGACGGCAATGACAATGGGGAAGATGAAGACAATGTTGGAGAAGACGTTGTGAACAGATAGAAGATAGTGGGAATGATGGAGGAGTAAACAACAATGACAAGGAGAAGGTGGAGGAACAGGAGAAGATACTCATTCGCAGTAGAAAGTAAAGTCGTCTATTTTAGCGTCTAATAATCCTAAGAAAAAATTGACCTGGTTCCAACAGAAAAGTGTAATATTTTTTTCTCAGCACTAAATTACCTACAAAACTGGTCCAGTTGAGAATAAACTACATCAAATCACAAGCCACTTCTGAAGACCACAATCAAAAATAGGCCTCCTTCGACCAGATGGCTCCCGCCATTTCTCCTTGGTTGATGGCTGCTCTTTTAACAAAGAAAACCAAGAAACTGCAAGAACTTGCAAGGTCTGTGCTGGACAATGGGTGAGACTTACTATGGTGGGTTCACCTGAAATCTGGCGTACAGTGCGTCAAAAGAGGGCGAATCCCGGCACATTTTTAAAGCATCGCGTTTTAGACACAGTCATGGTATTATATATTGTAGACATTTGTTTTTAGACAATAAGCAAGGCCTACATACAAGAGGGCATGCTTTTTCAGCAATAGGCTTTTCCTAAATTGCAAAAATTTGCACCAAAATTTCATACCAGAATTTTTCCACAAAGTAAGCCAACTAATATTTGGTCTAGAACACTGGACAAACAGAAAATCTGGTAACCAAACCCTTCCAGCCAGTGATTTTTCAAAGGTCAAAAGTCGAAAATGTTGCAATGTGAATCAAAGAGTCATTGGTTGGAAGGGTTTGGTTACCAGTTTTTCTGTTTGTCTCGTGTTCTAGACCAAATATTAGTTGGCTTACTTTGTGGAAAAATTCTGGCATGAAATTTTGGTGCAAATTTTTGCAATTTAGGAAACACCTAATCAAAGAGTCATTGGTTGGAACTGCTGCCTGGATGCCATGTTTTTCTATAACATATATGGACTATGTGGGACCAGATTAAAGGAGCCTTGTACCCATAATTTACTCCATAGCGTTGATGCTTTTCCTTCTCTAAAGTGTTAGACAAGTCTAAAAATGCTTCAGACCGCTTGCACCTTTGTGATAAATTTGGTGCACCTAAAAAAATGCTCTAAGTTTACACAGAGTAACGAATAGTAGATGTGCGCCAATATCTACAGCAGTGTAACCTAAGATGAAGTTATAGCACTATATGGACATTGCATTGCTCCATGTTTTTCAGGCAATAAGGTGTCACCATTGCACAAACTGAGTGAATCAGTACATTCCCACACAAGTAACTATTACAAGAGGTCACAAGCTTTTCCCAGCCGCTAGACACCATTTCATGGCTACTGCCAAACACAACAAAGTGGGAAAGAGTTCATATCATCAGGAGATATAGCTTTATTGATCGGTAAATTGGCTTCACAATTCACCAATATGTGAGATTCTAAAGAGGTTGTTCAGCATCAATGACTGTGGATTAGGAAGGTAAGTAAGGCTTTTTCAACCAGTCTGGAGAGGAATAGAAAAAAGGATGAAGAAGGTGGTTGATGAGGACATGAAGAAGCCGCAGAAGACCAAGAAGAGGCAGAAGAACGTTTATGAGCAGAAGATGGTGAAGAAAAAGGAATGAGTAGAAGGAGGCCAAGGAGTAGAATAAGAAGTAGAAGGCGGCCAAGGAGTAGAATAAGAAGTAGAAGGAGGCCAAGGAGTAGAATAAGGAGTAGAAAGGCGGCCAAGGAGTAGAATAAGGAGTAGAAAGGCGGCCAAGGAGTAGAATAAGGAGTAGAAAGGCGGCCAAGGAGTAGAATAAGGAGTAGAAAGGCGGCCAAGGAGTAGAATAAGGAGTAGAAAGGCGGCCAAGGAGTAGAATAAGAAGTAGAAGGCGGCCAAGGAGTAGTATAAGAAGTAGAAGGCGGCCAAGGAGTAGTATAAGAAGTAGAAGGCGGCCAAGGTGTAGTATAAGAAGTAGAAGGCGGCCAAGGGGTAGTATAAGAAGTAGAAGGCGGCCAAGGGGTAGAATAAGAAGTAGAAGGCGGCCAAGGGGCAGAATAAGAAGTAGAAGGCGTCCAAGGAGTAGAATAAGGAGTAGAAAGGCGGCCAAGGAGTAGAATAAGGAGTAGAAAGGCGGCCAAGGGGTAGAATAAGGAGTAGAAGGCGGCCAAGGAGTAGAATAAGAAGTAGGAGGCGGCCAAGGAGTAGAATAAGAAGTAGGAGGCGGCCAAGGAGTAGAATAAGAAGTAGAAGGCGGCCAAGGAGTAGAATAAGAAGTAGAAGGAGGCCAAGGAGTAGAATAAGAAGTAGAAGGAGGCCAAGGAGTAGAATAAGAAGTAGAAGGAGGCCAAGGAGTAGAATAAGAAGTAGAAGGAGGCCAAGGAGTGGAATAAGAAGTATAAGGAGGTCAAGGAGTGGAATAAGAAGTAGAAGGAGGCCAAGAAGTAGTATAAGAAGTAGAAGGAGGCCAAGGAGAAGTATAAGAAGTAGATGGAGGCTGAAGAACAATAGAAGAAAAAGAAGGTCAACGAGCAATAGAAGAAGGAAAAAGTTGATGAGTAATAGAAGAAGGGGGGAGGTCTTTGAGCAGAAGAAGATGGTGAAGAAGAAAAAGGAATGAGTAGAAGAGGCAAAGGAAAAAGAATAAGAAGGAGGCCGATAAAGAGAAGAAAGAAGCCGACAAAGAGTAGAGAGTAGAAGAAATAGATGGAGGCCGAAGAACAATAGAAGGAAAAGGTTGACGAGCAACAGAAGAAGAAGAAGGTTGACTAGCAATAGAAGAAGGAGAAGGTCGACGAGCAATAGAAGGAGGAAGAGATGGTCGACGAGCAATAGAAGGAGGAAGAGATGGTCGACAAGCAATAGAAGGAGGAAGAGATGGTCGACAAGCAATAGAAGGAGGAAGAGATGGTCGACAAGCAATAGAAGGAGAAGAAGGTTGACAAGCAACAGAAGAAGGAAAAAGTTAAATGAGCAATAGAAGCAGGGGGAGGTCTGTGAGCAGAAGGTGGTCAATGAGCAGAAGAAGTGAGTACGTGCGTTCCCATAGAACCAGCCATTACAAAACATCACAATCTAGTCCGGGTCAACAAATGAAACCAGCACGTTACAAAGCACCAAGAGATGCAACTTCATTGCCTTGAAATAGGTTGCATGGACCTTTTCTTTTATGCCCCATCATTCACCAGTATGGGAGATTTTAAAGGGAGTGTCCAGTGGCAAAAGATGTGGAAGAGGGCTTTGGGATGGTGAGGCTCTTTTAAGCAGTCGGCCCCTTGTAAACAAACAAAATACCAGCGGACAACTCTTTAAAGCCCAATTTAGTCCCCCAATTAGTATTTTTGGTGTTGTATCTTTTTGCTCTTGACTTGTGCTTATCTCATGATTCTTGCCGTCTTCCAGGTAAAATCAATCTTTCTATAACCTCCTCAGTACATATATCGCCATGAAATGGAACAGTGGTCACCAGCACAGGAAGTTAGGTGGCTGCTGGGCAACCCCAATTCATCCTTAACCATTCAGGAAAAGAAATACACATTCTGCAATACACGATACTGATCAGTAGCAGAAGCAATGAAATTCCACTTTAAGGGTGGAAAAAAAAAATAGCTGAGTAAAGAGAGAGTAAAACTATAAAAGTCCCTCCAGATACGACTGAAATTGCCAAACAACATTACACAACAGAAACTGTGGCCCTAATGAAATGCTGATCGCTGGTCTGTATCTTCTGCTGTGTAAGTATCTGGTATCGAGCGCGACACGGAAAACCAATGAATTATTACTGGGCTGAGATCAGAGAAGCCGGAGAGAGCACAGAGCAGACACGAAGAGGGATGGACGCACAAAACTCATCTTCAAGAGCAAAGGCCGATGCCCAGGAAACAAACGGCAGATTTATTTATTTCAGCATCTTCAATTTTGGATAAATCTTCAGACAAAGGAATAAAATTTCCCCGACACCTTGAGATGGGGATTAACAGATTTTTCTCCTGACTCCTCATATACACGCACACTCAGCACAGCTGAGCATGCATGTATTCTCAATGGGGAGTAATGCTGCCAGGCACCTCCGTCCCCACCCCATGCCATTCCGTCCATCTGCCCGCCAGGCCACTCCGTCCCCACCCCACGCCACGTCACTCCGTCCCCACCCCACGCCACGCCACTCCGTCCCCACCCCACGCCAGGCCACTCCGTCCCCACCCCACGCCAGGCCACTCCGTCCCCACCCCACGCCAGGCCACTCCGTCCCACCACGCCACGCACTCACTCCCTCCCCACCCACGCCAGGCCACTCCCTCCCCACCCCACGCCACTCCGTCCCCAACCCACGCCAGACCACTCCGTCCCCACCCCACGCCAGACCACTCCGTCCCCACCCCACGCCAGACCACTCCGTCCCCACCCCACGCCAGCCACTCCCTCCCCACCCCACCGCCACTCCGTCCCCAACCCACGCCAGACCACTCCGTCCCCACCCCACGCCAGACCACTCCCTCCCCACCCCACGCCAGACCTCTCCATCCCCACCCCCACCAAGGCAACCCTGTCCTTTCCCGCCAGGCCACTCCGTCCCTCTGCCCCCTTACCACTCCGTCCCACCCTCACACAGGCCACCCCATCTCTTTCCCCCAGGCCAGTTAGTCCCATTCCAAGCCACACCATCCTGCCAACCCCCAGGCCACTCCGTCCCTCTGCCCAAAAGCCATTAAAATCCTCCTAGTCAGTCCTGCTCCAGGCTACTCTGAAACCTCCACTCCTAAACCGGTCCTGTTCCAGGCCACGCCGACCCTTCCACCCCTAGGCCGTTCTTTCCCGCTCCAGACCACTCCAACCCTGCTCCAGGTCACGCTGTCCCTCCACTTCCAGGTCCTCCATCAAATCCATTCCACTTGCCCATTACCCTTGGTAACTCCTTTCAAACCTTCCCCCCCCTCCTTTAGGCTCCTTTGGTGGCAGCTTACCTCTCAAAGGGTATAAATCATCAAAAAAAAACGACCTGTTGTCCAAGACACATTTTTATGCTAAACACATTTTTTTTAAAGAATTTTTAGTTTTCTTTACTTTTTTATCATACCAATTTTTTTAAAAACCCCTGCAGTTTTCATTTGGGCCCCACTGGGCCCTCAAAAAAATTTAACATTCCGGTTCTGAAAGGGGGAAAAATTGGGGCTTTCCCCCACATTATCAGCAGGCAGGGCAAAATGAAAGGGGCTAATGGGTATAGATAAAACGGGATCCCCCTTTCCACAATAGGGTGTAAGGCCCCCCCCCCCCTGAAACACTGATTTTTCCCCGGGTCACAAGATGCCCAAAAACACTTTGTATAAAATCGGGGGGTCTGCTCCTGTTCACGGTCCATTCCTTGAAGCTGTGTTGGGGGATCTCTCAAAAAGGGTTTTAAAAAGCATTTGGTCCATTTAAGAAATGGGGAATAATAAAAAGCGATTTATTTATTCATAGCAAAAAGGGAAACTAGAAAAAAAAGTTGGGAGAAAACGGTAAAAAAAAGGGAAGAAAAAAAAGAAAAGGGGGAGAGAGCGCGGGGGGCCCCAAAAGACGGGGGGAGAGAGCGCGCGCGCGCAAAAGACGGGGGGAGAAAAGCGCGTGCCCGCAAAAAGAGGGGGGAGAGACCCGCCGCGCGCAAAGCGGGGGGGAGGAGAGCGGCGCGCCGCAAAAAGGGGGGGGAGGGGGCGGGCGAGCAAAAGAGGGAGGCAAAAAGCGCGCGCGCCCCAAAAGGGGGAAAAACAGGGGGTTAGGGGGAGGGCGCGCCCGCGCAAAAGGGGGGGGGAGAGAGCGGCGGGGAGGGAAAAAGGGGGGGGCGGGGGGGGGGGGGGGGGGGGGGGACAGGGGGGGGGGGGGGGGGCGGGGGGGGGGGGGGGGGGGGTGGGGGCTTTTCTTGGGGGGGGGGGAGGGGGGGGGGGGGGGGCCGGCGGGGGGGGGGGGGGGGGGCAAAAGAAAGGGGGGGAAGAGCGCGGCAAAAGGGGGGGGGAGCGAGGGGGCCCCAAAAGAGGGGGGGGAGGAGGGGCCCCAAAAGGGGGGGGGAGAGCGGGGGGCGCGCAAAAAAGGGGGGGAGCGAGGCGGCAAAAGGGGGGGGAGCAAAGGCGGCAAAAAGGGGGGGGGACGGGGGGGGGGGGGGAAAGGGGCGGGGGGGGGGGGGGGGGGGGAGGGGGGGCCCGAAAAAGGGGGGGGAGCGAGCGCGCAAAAGGGGGGGGAGCGAGGGGCAAAAGGGGGGGAGCGGGGCGCGCAAAAGGGGGGGGAGCGAGGGAAAAAGGGGGGGGCGAGGTGAAAAAGGGGGGGGGGAAGCGGGGGGGGCGCAAAAAAGGGGGGGAGCGGGGGCGCGCAAAAGGGGGGGGACCCGGCGAAAAAGGGGGGGGGGGGAGCAGGGCGAAAAAGGGGGGGGACAAGCCGCAAAGGGGGGGGAAAGCGGGCGCAAAAGAGGGGGGGACGGCCGCAAAAGAGGGGGGGAAGCGGGGCCCCCAAAAAGGGGAAGGGGGGGAGCGAAGCGAAAAAGGGGGAGAGCGGGGCGCGAAAAAAAGGGGGGGGGGGAGCGAGGCGCAAAGGGGGGGGGAGGGGGAAGGCGCAAAAAAAAGGGGGGAAAGCAAAAGGCGCGAAAAAAGAGGGGGGGGAGGGGGGAGCCCCGAAAAGAGGGGGGGGGCAAAAGCGCGCAAAAGAGGGGGGGGAGCGAGCGCGCAAAAGAGGGGGGGGAGCGAGCGCGCAAAAAAGGGGGGGGGGGGAGCAACCCCAAAAGAGGGGGGGTGGAGGGGCGAAAAAGGGAGGGGGGGAAGCGAAAAGGGCCCAAAAGAAGGGGGGGAGGGAGAGCGAAAAAAAGAGGGGGAGGGGAGGGGGGGCGGCCCAAAAAAAAGAGGGGAGGAAAAGCAAACGGAAAACAAAGAAAAGATAAAAAAAAGAAAAATAATAAATGAAGAGAGGGAGGAGGAAAGCAGACCGGGTTTTTAGGGAAAAAGGGGAAAAAAACTTAAAATAAACAGGAAAAAAAGGGAAAGGGAAAAATAGAAAAGGGAAAAGGGAGGGGTGCGAGGGGGTTTCGGGGGGGCCCTTTTGTCCCTTCCCCCCCAGGAGGGGGCCCCCCTCCCTGCTGAAAAGTTGGTTCCCAGGTCAGGCCCCTATGTTTTTTTTAACATGAAAAATTTGTTGAACCCCGCCCAATTTATGTGACCCAAATTTCCCCTAATGGAAAATTTTTTGGGCCCGGGGAAACACAGAATCACTGCTGAGGGACACGAGGCCCCCGGGAATGCATTTTCCCATAAAAGACTAAAAAAAATCCTGAAAACGGTTTAAATTTTAATTCTAAATCCCTCGCGCTGTCCCCTAAATTTATATTCAGGACGGGTAAAAATAGACCAAACACAAGTTATTTACTGGTATTTTAACCCATTTTTTTTTAAAAACCCGGGAAAGGAAAATTTAAAGCAAAAGTAAATTTAAAGGGTAGTTAAAAGGTTTTATGAAAAAAAAGCCCCAAATCCCCAGGTAAAAAAATGCCATTTTCAAGAATATATTGGGAGTTTTTAATGTGTAAAATTTAAATAAAAAATTAAAAATAGACCTTTTAAAAACAATGCCCCCCATTATCATAGGGTTGATAAATTTTGGGTGGGGGTTTTTTTTATTTTTAAAAAACCCCCCAAAAAAGGTAAAAATCAAAGGGTACAAGAAAAAAAAAAATTATTCCAATATGGCCCCATGTAAAGGGAAATTATAACTACTTATACCCCCCCTATGTCAAGGAAAAATAAATAATACTCCCCCCATGTACAAAAATTTTAAAAATTAACTAAAATTTTCTCCCCCCTATGTACAAGAAAAAAAACTAAATAATTTCCCTTTTAATGTACAAGAATAAAAACTACTAAAAACTCCCCCTGTTTTAAACATAAAATACATATAATACTCCCCCCTTGTCCAGGGTTTTAACCCATTTAAAAAACCCCCCCTATGAAAAGTTTTTTAATAATAAACTCCCCCCAAAAGTACAAGAATTAACTCCCTAAAAAACCCCCCCAAATTTAAAAGAATAAAACTACTATAATACTTGCCCCTCTATGTAAAAGAAAAAAAAAAATATAAAAGGCCCCTATTAAAGGAATAAAAAAAACTAAATACTCCCCCCAATGAAAGGAATTATAAAAATTAAAAATATTGCCCTTATTTTTCAAAATTTAAAATATATTATGCCCCCCGTGTAAAGAATAAAAACTTAATACTACCTGCCCCTATGTACAAAAATTTATAACTACTATAATACGCACCCCTTTGTAAAAAATATAAAACAAAAATTAAAAAACTGCCCCAAATGTAAAAGAATATAACTACAAGAATCCGGGCCCCCAAAATGTACAAAAATTTTAATTTTCTAAAATACTCCCCCCCTATTACAAAAATATTAACTACTTTTAAAAACTCCCCCAAGGGTAAAAGGAATATAACAACTTTTAAAAAACTGCCCCCAAAAGTCCCGAATAAACTTTAAAATTTCCTGCCCCTATGTACAAGAATATAACAAACAAATAATACTCCCCCCAGGGAACAAAAAATATAAATTTAAAATTTATCCCCCGATGTGCAAGAAAAAAAACTACTTTAAAAAATGACCCTTTGTCAAGAAAATTTTAAAAACTCCCCCCTGGGAACAAGAATTTAAAAACAAAAATTACTGCCCCTATGAAACAAAATAAAAAATTTAATACGGCCCCCCTACGTCAAAATTAACTACTATAATATCCCCCCTACGTCAAGATATAACTACTTTAAAAGCCCGTTTTCAAAAATTTAACTACTTTAATATTTTGCTCTATGTGCAAAAAACTTCATATTTCCCCCCAAAGTACAAGAATTAACTACTTTTAAAAAACTGCCTATTTTTCCCAAGAAAAAAACTACTAAAATTACCCCCCCCTATTTTGGCAAAAATTAAACTAAAAAAAACCCTTCCCCCCCTGTGTACAAAAATTTAAAAAATTTATAATATGCTCCTAGTACACGAATATAATATTAAAAATATGACCCCTATGTAAAGAATATAAACAAAATAAATTTCCGCCCCCGACAAGAATATAACTACTAAAATTTTCCCCCCTATGTAAAAAGGAAAAAAACCTACTATAAAAATCCCCCCCCCTAGTAAAAGGAATAAAAAACCCCTTCCCCAAAAATTTACTTTTCCCCCTAGTACAGAAAAAGGGGGTTTTGAACAATATGCCCCCTATGTAAAAAGGTAAAAATGCTATAATAACCCCCCTTTTGAACAAGAATTAATTACATTTAGGGCCCCCTTGTCAAGAATAAAAACAAACTAAAAAACTGCCTTTGTACAGGAATTTAACTACTATAATACTGCCCCAAAAGTACAAGAATATAACTACTGAATACTCCCCCTTGTAAAAAGAAAAATAATATAAAAATATCCCCCTATTTTAAAAGAATATAATACTAAAATTCCCCCCTTACAAAAATTAACTTTTATAATACTCCCCCCAATAGTACAAGAATATAAACTACTATAATATCCCCCCCTATTAAAAGAAAAAATTACTATAATATCCCCCTATGTACAAAATCTAAATTTATAATATGCCCCCTATTGCAAAAAATTTAAAAACTACAAAAATAACTCCAATGTGCAAGAAAATATTAAAATTTACTCCCCCTTTAATGTCAAGAATTAACTATTTTTTTAAAAATACTGCCCCTATGTGCAAAAAAAATATAAAATATCCCCCTTATGTACAAAATAAACTATATAATCCCTGCCCCTATGAAAAAGGGAATAAAACAATATATAAAAAACGGCCCAGGGGCCCAAGAATAAACAACTAAAAATACTCCCCCCTGTGTACAAAAATAAAAACTACAAAATAATATGCTCCCTTTTGGGGCAAAAATTTTAACTCCCTTAAAAAATATTAATGCTCTTTATTTTACAAAAAAATAAACCAAAAATACTCCCCCTAGCACAAAAAAATAAACTATAATATGCCCTTTGAAACACAAATTTTTAAACTCTTTAATTTCCCCCCTAGGTAAAAAATTTATAACTACAAATAATCCCCCGTTTTTTTATTTAAAACAAGAATTTTAACTACTTAAAAATTCCCCCCTATGAAAAAAGAATATAACTAATATAAAAAATGCCCCTATGTAAAAGGAAATAAAATAAAATACTCCCCCTTTGTACAAGAATATAATACATAATACTCCCCCCTATGAAACAAAAAATTTTAACTACAAATAAAAATTTGGCTTAGTACAAATTTTAAACTCTTAATATTTCCCCCCCTATGTACAAGAATATAACAAATATAAACCCCCCCTATGAAACAAGAATAAATTACTATAATATTTTCCCCTATGTAAAAAAATTATAAAAACTTTTAAAAATTACTGCCCCTATGTAAAAGTTATAACTGTTAATAATACCCCCCCTATGTCCCAATAAATTTTAATACTTAATACTGCCCTATGTAAAAGGGAATATACCTATACTTTAACTCCCCTTTATGTCAGAAAAAATACAAATACAAAAAATACTGCCCCCCTATTTTAAAGTTTTAAAATCTATAAATACTCCCTCCTATGTAAAAGAAAAAAAATCTAAAAAATTAACCCCCCCCTGTACAGGAATTTATTTCCTAAAATCCTGCCCCCAAATGAAAAGAATAAAATTTACTTAAAATACTGCCCCCAAATGTACAAAAATTTTAATATAAATTACTCCCCCCTATGTACAAGAATATAACTACTATAAAAACTCCCCCCCCAATCCCAAAAATATAATCTAAAATACTCCCCCAAATATGTAAAAAGAAAAAAAACTACATAAACTCCCCCCTATGTACAAGAAAAAAAACTATTTAAAATTTCTCCCCCTAGTTACAAAAATAAAAACCCTTATAATATCCCCCCTAGGGTGCAAGAATCAAAAAAACCTAAAAAATCCCCCCTCTGGGGAAAAAATTTAATACTAAAATTTATCCCCCGGGGGTAAAAAATTATAACTACTAAAAAACTCCCCCCGGATGTACAAAAATTTAAAAAACTACAAATTTAACTGCCCCTATTTACAAGAATTCCCTATATAAAAACAAAACCCTTTGTAAAAGAAAACAACTATTTATAAATCCCCTATGTGAAAAATTTAAATTTACTATAAAAATGCCCCTATGGGGAAAGGGAATTTAACAAATATAAATACTCCCCCCTGGGTGAAAGAACAAATTTTATTTAAAATTACTGCTCCTATTGAAAGAATAAAAAACAATAAAATTCTCCCCCTCTAATGTCAAAGAATAAACTACTAAATTACTCCCCCCTATGTACAAAAAATAAACTACTAAATACGCCCCTATTACAAGAATAAAACTAAATCCAAAATTTCTGTTTTTTTGAAACAAGAAATAACACTATAAAAAGGGTCCTATGTAAAAGAATTTAAAACTAAAAAAACCTCCCCCCCTATGTCAAAAATTAGAAACACGGTACTGAAAAATCAAAACATAAAAGGGGGAGCAAAAGGGGGGCGCACCCGTGGGGGAAAACCCTTTTAAAAGATGAATAAAAACAGAACTTGGGGGGGGGGGGGGGGCTCCCACCTCTTGAAGTTGTCCCCAAAGAGGGGAAACTCATAAATCGCAGAAAATTAAAAAACGACCCCCCGGGGTCAGTGTGGTTTCCCCGCCCCAACCAGCACTGCATGGGTAAATCCCCCCCCCCCCCCAGCAAAATTTTTGGGGGGTCTCCCCCGGAAAAATTTTAAAAAAAAATAACCCCCTTCTAAAACCCCTATTACGGAAAAAAGAGCGGGGAAAAATTAAAGGCTCGGGGAACCCCCCCGCTGGGGGAAAATTAGAAAGGACAAGACACTGGCAGTGCCCACATTAAAAGTTTTTTTTTTTTTTTTTTGCCCAAAGAAACAAAAAATAAAATAAAAAGAGCGTTTTGCGGAGGTATCCCCCCCCCGCTTCCTCAAAAAGGGCAACTGGGGAAAGCGGGGGGAGTTCCCCCAAAAAAGCGTCTTTTTTAAAAATTCTATTTTTATTTTTTTTTGGGCAATAAAAAGCCCTTTTTAATGTGGGGGTTTTCCCTTATTTGGCCCTTTGTTTTCAAATTGTCTGTGGCTGCCCCAGACCCTATTTCTCCCTGTTTAAAACCGTAAAAAGGGTTTAAAAAGGGAAATTACTTTTTTTTCTATTTTACAAGAATAAAATTATTTAAAATTTTGCCCCTTTGTAAAGTTATAAAAATTAGAATACTCCCCCCTATGTCCCAAGAATAAAATCTAAAATTCTGTTATGTACACGAAAAAAAATACTATAATACGTTCCTTTGCCCAAAAATAAAAAATACATAATACTCCCCCTATGAACAAAAATATAAAAACTAGAAAAAATCCCCCCTATTTTAAAAGAATAAAACTATAAAAAATACTGCCCCTTTTTAAAAGGGGAATAAACTCTAAAATAGGCCCCCCTATGTAAAAGGGAATTTTTAATACTAAAACCCTCCCCCCAGTAAAAAAAAATAAAAATACATAAAATTTTCCCCCAATTACAAAAAATAAAAACTACTATAAAACCCCCTTATGTAAAAAAAATTAACTACTATAATACTGCCCTAAGTACAAAAAATATACTACTGTAATACTGCTCCATATTTACAAAAATTTTAATACTTTAATACGGGCCCCCTTTTGGTACAAAAATTAAAACCACAAAATTTACTCCCCCCTATTACAAGAATATAATTTTATAAAAACTGCTTTATTAAAAGAAAAAACCCTACTATAATATGCCCTATGTACAAAAATAATACAAAAATACTCCCCCCTATGCCCAAAAAATTTTAAAAAACACTAAAATTAAAATCCCCCCTATGTACAAAAAATATAAATATAAAAACTGTCCTATGTAAAAGGGAATAAAACTTTTTTATAATCCCCCCCCTATGTCCCAAAAATATAATACTAAAATATTTCCCCCCAAGAAACAAAATAAAAATACTATAAAAATGCCTGTATGTAACAAAAATTTTAAAAACAAAAATATCCCCTCTAGGGACAAAAAATTTTATAATACTATAATAGGGCCCACTATGTACAAGAAAAAAATACAAATAAAATCCCCCCTTGTAAAAGAATAAATTTATTTAAAATTTTCTCCCTTTGTACAAGAATGTCCCCTCCCTATAATCCCGTCCTTTTTGTAAAAAATAACTACTTTTAATATCCCCCTATGTACAAAAAATTTAACAACATAAAATGCCCTAAAAATTTAAAAAAATTTAACTACTAAAATCCTCCCCCTTTGTACAAAGAATTAACTACTAAAATACTGCTTATTTTCCAAGAATTTTAACTATATAATTTTTGTCTCCTATGAAACAAGTTATAATCTATAATACTGTTCTATGTACAAGAATATAACTACTATAATACTGGCTCCTATGTACAAGAATATAACTACTATAATTACTGCCCTCTATGTACAAGAATATAACTACTATAATACTGCTGCTATGTACAAGAATATAATACTATAATACTGTTTCCTATGTACAAGAATATAACTGCTATATACTGCCCTCTATGTAAAAAGAATATAAACTACTATAATACTGCCTGCTATGTACAGGAATATAACTACTATAATACTCCCCCTATGTACAAGAATATAACTACTATAATACTGCCCCTATGTACAAGAATATAACTACTATAATACTGCCCCCTATGTACAAGAATATAACTACTATAATACTGCCCCTATGTACAGGAATATAACTACTATAATACTGCCTCCTATGTACAAGAATATAACTACTATAATACTGCTCCTATGTACAAGAATATAACTACTATAATACTGTCCTCTATGTACAAGAATATAACTACTATAATACTGCCCCTATGTACAAGAATATAACTACTATAATACTGCCTCCTATGTACAAGAATATAACTACTATAATACTGCCTCCTATGTACAAGAATATAACTACTATAATACTACTCCTATGTACAAGAATATAACTACTATAATACTGCTCCTATGTACAAGAATATAACTACTATAATACTGCCCCCTATGTACAAGAATATAACTACTATAATACTGCTCCTATGTACAAGAATATAACTACTATAATACTGCTCCTATGTATAAGAATATAACTACTATAATACTGCTCCTATGTACAAGAATATAACTACTATAATACTGCTCCTATGTACAAGAATATAACTACTATAATACTGAATGTTACATATGCTGTTGCGCTCTATGAACATCTGGTGAAGTCTACAGTAATTCTGCACTGGTCCCACATTCCGGGCTTCTCCTCTTCCTGTGTCTGTGCCGTTCTCACCGGTCTCGTCCTTTGCACTTTAGTCAGGAAATCCTCTGATTATTATTTTGCTCTGGGCCTCATATTTCCGACTGGGATCAAAGCGTTTGAGAAAAGCCGGCTCAGCAGAGGAGCGGCAGGAAGGTGCGACCACCCGCCATCTAGTTCCACCGCACGTGTTCTGCTGCCGTAGCGGTGCGATAAGACGATCATCATAACCTGTGCACGGCATCATCCCATCTTCCAGACCTTGGCAGGGATCTGTGTATACAACGGGGCACTGGCCTGCTATCTGCAATACAACATCTGTAATATTTATACATAGGGGGTGTGTACATACAAGGATGGGGTCTGTCATTTTTAAGGGGTTCCATTCTGGGTTCTATATGTATAGGAGATTTTGAGGGCTGATATAAGGTCTCTATAAGGGAGCAACTGACTAGTGCTGTTCTAAATAACAGGAAACCAGAATGGTGGCATAATAAGCAGTAAAGAAAGGTATAAATTATACCGCCATATACCAATCAAAGCCCAACGTAGAGAGCAGAGAGCCAACAACTTATTACCTACAAAAAAGTACAACATTCTTAAACTTGAGTCGCCCCCTCAACTCCGGGCCCCATGGCAGCTACTGTGACTCTAGTTACGGTCATGGGTCTCTATACACGGGAGGTCTGATCTGAGGAGGGGTGTTTACTTAGGAGGGCAAAAGGTTGATACACCAACACAGACAACCCTCTGTTTGCTAGATCCTAGCAGCAGGATACAATGCATCAGTGTACGGAAAAACTTGTCTGTCATATCGCCCTGCTCAGGCAAGTAATTTTGTAAGGGATGGCGGAAACCCTCCTGCCATTTCAATTTCTCCTGCCTACTAGATCAGATGAGGCAAATGCTATGGAACCACCTTCAACCACTCTCTTGACAATCAGCTGACCATGCGGCACATGTGAGCTTGATAAAGTGGGAGTGTTTGATTGCTAGCCTTCTATAAAGTGGAGGTTCACTTGGTAGCTGACGCAGAGCATACTGTTAGCTGAGAGCCCGAGTCTTGTAACCAGTCCTGTCCTGATTTGGTTTAGTTTTCTGTACTCCGCTACAACCCAATTTGTCCATAGGTTGCTCTAGTTCCGCCCTGTGTCTGCTTTTCAGTGTGTTCTATTCCGGAGTTCTGTTTGGCTAGGGTCAGCATAGCTGAGGGACATTGGTAGGGATATCTTCAGGGATAAAATAGGGCTAAGAGGTTCTGGTGTTAGGGTCAGCATAGCTGAGGGACATTGGTAGGGATATCTTCAGGGATAAAATAGGGCTAAGAGGTTCTGGTGTTAGGTTCAGCATAGCTGAGTGACATTGGTAGGGATATCTTCAAGGATAAAATAGGACTAAGAGGTTCTGGTGTTAGAGTCAGCGCTAGGGAGAGGTTTATAGGGACAAATTCAAGGAAAGCTAGTTGTTAGGGTCAGTAATCATTTGGGGCGACATGTCCCAACAAGCCAACGCCAATTTTCTGGTCTATTTTGCGCCAAACCCACTTTTGACGCCATATTCTTCGTGTATATTGAATTTCGTACACCAATCTAGGCTGCGTTATTCGGCCGGGCACGAAACTTTGTAATGCGCCTAAATATGGGTGTCTCTGTGAGCCCCCCGTCGCGCAGTTGCGCATTTTGTGACGAGTACTTAGGTATGCACCTCCATCGGCTAAGGGCCTCGTTAGGTGTTTACATATACACCAATGATATGATATGCGCCCGAGTGGGCAATGCGCCAACTTTTTTGGCGCAACGCGCATTTTTTTAGTAGCATTATGTTTTTATGCAGTATACATGACGCCGTAGTTTTATAAAGTATCGGAATTTCAGGCGCACTTTACACCGATTTAATGCGCCTAAAACTGGCATGGATACGCCACTTCGTAAACATAATTTTTATTAAATTTTACAATAACAAAAACATATAATAACTGTCCATTAGAATGAGGATACTAATTGATAATAAAGAAATAATATAAGGCTGTCATTAGTAAAGATAAGAAAGTACTAAGCAACTGTACTGTTACAAAATAGCACTAATGGACATAATTTGGTATCATAATAATAAGAAAATGAAGCAAAAGAAGTCTCAGGATACGCCACTTCTCGGACATGTCGCCCTTGGTGTCTCGCTTCTGGAATCAAGTAATTTATCTTCCTATCTCTATCCTCGCCCTTGTCATCTTCCGACTCACTGTCCGTCATCTAATGGTAGATCCCTACATTTTTTTGGTACACGCTTCGTATGTTACTTGCATGTGACTGATGGTCGGCCACATCCTGTCCTAAGTTCAGTTTGCTGTCTGTGTCAACCAGCGTCTTTACAACTGTAACAAAAGCTCAGCTGTGTGTAAGCAGAAGTACTCTGGGAGCACCATCCACCTTCGCAATCAAAAAACTTAAAAAAATACCAAGTAATTTAAAAGGGTTGTCTCACCACGCTGTTTCATAGAGCCACAGGCCGCTTCAGATTTATGCTTCCTCACTCCTCCTGGTTAGGCTGTGGGTGGTTCTATAGCAGTGTTTCGCCAATCCAAGCGCTTCTAATTGCAATGAAATTCAGTGCAGGAGAGGTCATCTATAGAGCAGATAGCTTCAGAGCTCAAAGTACACAATCAAAAGTATTTAAAGGGGTCTTGCCACGATGTAATGTTAACGTTAGGGATCCTCCATAATGGGGTATTTAATCACTTTTCTAAATATATGTGTTATCAAAAAGTGAAGCCTCTGAGAGCCACAGAATTGCCTCAGTCCCTCCTTTGTTTCCTGACAGTTTACAATAGACAGGACCAGGACACTGACAGGAGCTGATCTGGCCGCGCTTGTTTGCACTTATCTGATGACAGGGAACATGAACGAGCTTGCAAGGGGCTGTGGAGAAAAGTGCATAGTGTATAGAGAATCCACTGGTTGTAATGTAATTATTTGAGTAAACTTTGCAGACGCTCCTGCTTCCTCGATCTCTGCTCACCTGACCCCCACCCTCTGACTCAGCATGCTTTGATTATCTTCTCTCCTGAGCAGATAAGAGGTAAGTTACTCACTTCCTGGCAAAACCCCTTTAATCACCTTTGTTTGTTAGAGATAACACACTCCGTTCTCAAGCCGACGTCACTCCCTGCTCTCTGTCTAATCAGGATGGGAAAGCAGGACGGTAACCAGAGAAACCTGTGTGCACTCAGAGCAGATACAATCTCTCATCACCTGACCAGGGAAGGATAAATAGAGGAATATATTTGGAAAAAGTCTTGATTTAACGTTCCCTACATGCTGAAAGCTAATCCTTGCAGTGAGAAGACCCCTTTAAGTCTTTAACCCCTTAAGCCGAACGCCTGAAAAGTAGATAATGCCCAGGAAACATTTTTATAGTTGTGGCCTCCTGCATTTAAACAGTTGTAACTTTTTTATTTTTTTCAATGACGCAGTTGGGATGAGGCCTCGTTTTAGTCAAGACAAGTTGTACTTTATAGGGAATAGGTTTAAGTTACACTTATAAATAATTGCAGTATTTTTTTTTATTTTTTTCCAAAAATTTTTTTGTTTTTTCCTTTTTTTTTTTACACCATTAACATTTCACACTTAATAACTTGTTAGATTAATTCTACAGGTTTTACGGTCGTGTGGATACCTAAATATGTGTAGGTTTTTTTGCTGCGTGTAATTTATGTACAATTATTTTTTATTAAATATTTATTTTTATTTTATTATTTATTTTTTTTTATTCTTTTTTTTTTACACTTTTATGTTTTTTGTTACTTCTTTTTTTTTGACTCCCATGAAGGGAGAACTGTTTACATTTTTGTAAAAAAATTTTTTTTACAATTAGGTGTCATGTATTAGCATATTCATTTATGCTAATACATGCTAATCTGTGTCAGTCTGACTCAGGCGTGATTAGGACAGCCCACACAGTGCGTACTAATCCACTGGCTTCATACACAGACAAACTCGGGGCATCCACGCTTGTAAGTCCCCGGGCTGGTCTGGCAGCCGTTTCCCGGGCTCTGTCGGGTTCACCGGGCGTACGATCACCCGACAGAGCAGGGGATCCCTTTGATTGCGCTGGCGGTAATTGCACCGCCGCAATCTAAGCGGTTTAAAGCATCGGGTTTTGCGGAGGTTTCCGCCGATGCCGGTGTCGCAGGACATGCTCATGGGATCGGGGCTGTGTAGTTCAGCCCCGTTCCCGGCGCAGGCTGCGGCACGGGCGCCGGCAAACCCCGATGTCTGCAGCGACGTCAATGACGGTTGCGGGTCGTTAAGGGGTTAAAGGCCATGTATACATTTTGGGGAATAAAAATTGCTTCAAACAAACCTAAACGGATGAAAAGAGGTTGAAGCAGGACTACAGGAGACACATTGGTCTGCACAGGAGCTGCATGCATGAAGCCATTTTTGTTTTCACCCAAACATGGTCAAGTCCTGTTCCACCGAGTTAGGTCTCTCCTAGCCCTAGCAGGAATACCCCAAGCTTGGCATTTCATGGAGCTGGACAGCACACCACCGAAAATACCGAAAATGATGCAGCCCAGCAAATGTGTGCAAACATTTATAGATCCATCACTGGCCGGATACTGACAGATGGCATCAGATCGACCTCTAATCCCCATTTACCATGAAAGCGGCGGCGAGAGAAGCTCCATCAGTAACCTCCCCGCAGAAAGCAGCCGTAAGAGGATTTGACGTTATCTCCAGATAAACTGCTCCACGTTCTGATAAAATATCAGCCCCGATGTAGAAGCCTCGGGAAGCCACTACATCATCTATAATACCGCCAACCCTGAACCACCCCGCCCCGAGGAGCGACCACATCTACCAGGAGGCAGCGAGAGAGACAATGCACAATGTACAGTGATGATTAACACAGCTATAATCTAACACACAGGCGCAGTATTATAGTAGTTATATACTTGTATTTGGGGCCAGTATTGATAGTTGTTTATTCTTGTGACATAGGGGACAGTATATTATAGTAGATTATTCACTTTATTAGCACACCATGCTAGTTAAGGGTTGGACCCCTTTTGCCTTAAGACTGCCTCAATTCTTCGTGGCGAGATTCCACAAGGTGTTGCAACGATGCTCAATTGGTTCCAAGGGCTCCAAGAGTGCCAAGGAAAATATTCCCCACACCATGGACACCACCCACCACAGCCTGAATCGTTGTTAACAGCAGGATGGAATCATGCTTTCATGTTGTTGACGCCAAATTCTGACCCTCCATCCGAATTGTCCGCAGCAGGAAATCGAGTTCTTCAGACCAGGCAACGTTTTTCCAATCTTTCTACTGTCCAATTTCGATGAGCTTGGGCAAATTGGAGCCTCTGTTTTCCTGTTCTTGACTGATAGGAGTGGCACACTGGTTCGTGGTCCTTCTGCTGCTGTTAGCCCATCTGCCTCAAAGTTCGACGTACTGTGCGTTCAGAGATGCTCCTTCTGCCTACCTTGGTTGTACGGGTGGCTATTGGTGTCACTGTTGCCTTTCTATCAGCTCGAACCAGTTCTGCCCATTCTCCTTTGACCTCTGGCATCCAAACAAG
>JAODAL010012890.1:0-17500 GCA_025379985.1 Phyllomedusa bahiana | reverse complement strand
ACGCTAAGGCCATGTCCCCATAGCACGGGTTTTCACCTGGTTATTCAGCCGGTTTTTGGTTTTGCAAATAGGGGAGTCTCAGACATTGATTCCTCTCACCTCAGTCCTGTTTTTCTTGGTTTACTTTGATTGCAGGGGCGGCCAGTGTGTACTGGCTTCTACTTAAACTGCAGGAGAACCAGGTCTGTAGCTATAGAGAACCAGTGCTGGCAGCCTATCAGGAGAGGTAAACAGGTCTCTAGCTACAGAAACCCAGTGCGGACCCTTCGGGAGAGATCAACATTTGTAGAAGATTCCCTGTACATAAAAAAGTTTTCTGCGTGATTTGACTTCTTTTTCAAGCACGCTACACTGCTTTAACTCCTGTTAAAAGTTGAAAATGAAGTCTGCTGTTGTGACTACTGGGGTGGAAATCCTGGGACACCTGAAGAATTGTAGGAGAAGGCAGCGTTATCTATTAAGGGAGCTCCGTTCTAACTATGGGGAGAGGCTTAAAGGGGGTTTTCTCATCTCAAAGTTTTATAGGATGCTTTTAATGAAATAAGCTGCTTTTCTTGTCACTTCCTGGTCAAGCTGTCTGTAATTGCTATGATGTTTATTAGTCTAGATTAAATACATTTTCCTTCTTGAGGTCCAGAGAACTTCAGAGCTAAAGTAAACAGTAGAGTAATTACTGTATTTTTTTTGAAAGATAGATAACAAACAAGCTCCCCTCTGGGTGCGCCTGTGTGATGATGTCACTCCCGTACAACAGAACAAACGCAGGGGGGAAGGATACACAGGTCGGTCACTAAAAAAACCAAAAGCCCCAAAGGTGATAAAATCACTTGTACTCCTTAAAAAAAAAAATGAACAAGCAATATATTTGGAAAAAGTCTTCATTTAGTGTTCCCCCAATGTAGAAAAAATCTTTGTAGTCGACAAACCCCCTCTAAAAAAAGTCATAAATCCCGGGTGTAATTTTGGGTCCAGGGCTGCAATACCTTGCATAACCTCTTAAAAAAACACTACAAAGCAGCTGAATCTTCTGTTTCCTCTCCGCAGCCTCTATCCCTGTGTCGCATTGTGGAGCTCAATGTGTGGGCTGGCACCGCTTTCTTATTATTCACGATTTATAAGATGACAGGAACAAAGGTTGCAGTATCTGCTCCATAGTAACCTCAGTACAGCAGCGACTACCTACAAGCCCAAACTCTGGTTCGGGGAAGGGAGTACAATAAACCATGTGCAGTGAAAAGCATCACCTTCTACAGGTGTCACTGGATATAAATATGTGGAACTTAACCCTGATTTTTGTGATTTATATGCACCGCCGGCGGCCGGTAACATGTCATCCTGCAGCCTATACAAATCGGCTATTAAATGCTTCATTAGGTACAATGAGTCCACAAAAGAGTCACATACCAAGTGTCCCCACACATGACAAGGCAAAGCTTTGAGAATATTATATATCAAGTACATAGAATGCTGTGCTGCTATTGATTTTAAAAATTTTGGTGTTAATTTGTATCCCTCAGTGGGGTTTTTGGTTGTTTTATCTTCTTTACAGTGCACTAGATCCCCCGGACATCACCGTCGCAGAGAAAACCCTGCAGAGACAACAAACAAGCCTTGAGCAGTATGGAGATCTGAGGTCCTGCAGCCTGAGAGTTAACGGTAATTCAGCGTAATAGTTGAAGTAGGTCTGAATGTGTCATGATTAAACTCATTACAAAAATAAATTGGGATCAGCATTTCAAACATTTCGATTTAAAGCAAAAATCTGTACATATCCCAAATGTGCAACAGACCCGAAAACATATTAGGGCAAGCTAAGTGTACATGGGAACGACCAAATATTACCCATGGATAAAAATTGCGCAGTATGGAGTTTGGTCCGCGACTGGGCGTTAACGTAAACAAGCGTAATAGTGAAAGCAGGTCGAAATTTTGGGCATGATTTAATCATTACAAAAATATATTGGCATCAGCATTGAGGTCCTGCGACCTGGGAGTTCACTGTAATCCAGCGTAATAGTGAAAGCAGGTCTGAATGTGTCATGATGAAACTCATTATACAAATATATTGGTATCAGCCTTTCAAACATTTCGATTAATGCAAAAAATCAGTACATGCACCCAAGTGTGCAACAGAGCCGAAAACATATCATTAGGACAAGATAAGTGTACGATAGGAGACACAACCAAATATTACCCACTGGATAACATTGCGCAGTAAGGAGATCTGAGGTCCTGTCACCTGGGAGTTAAAGGGGTTGTCTCACTACATTGATTCATCTTACCTCAGTCCTGTTTTCTTGGTTTCAGTTTGAATTCAGGGGCGTGTTTACTGGCTTCTACTAGGCTGCAGTAGAAGCCAGGTCTGTAGCTATAGCAACCAATGCTGGCAGCCTATCAGGAGAGATCAAACAGGTCTGTTGCTATAGCAACCTGAGGAGCTGATGCAGCCCATACAAGAGGGGATATCTAGGAATAGGTAGGACACTGTAACTGGACATATATTGCAAAGTGACTTGTTTTTCCAAGATCTTTAACATAAAAAGCAATCCGTGTAGCGAGACAACCCCTTTAACTGTAATTCAGCGTAATAGTGAAAGCAGGTCTGAATGGGACATGATGAAACTCATTACAAAAATATATTGGTATCAGCATTTCAAAAATTTCGATTAATGCAAAAGATCACTACATACACCCAAATGTGCAACAGAGCCGAAACACATCATTAGGACAAGCTAAGTGTACGATAGGAGACACAACCAAATATTACCAACTGGTTAACAATCACTAGAGCATTAATATGCCTACAATGAAGTGATATACAGAAATGTATGATGTGAGGTAGGTGGTAACAAGTAGGGTGGAGATAGAAACCATCTCATCCCAACTCACTCCACTGTGCCCTGCACTCAGATAATACCAACAAATTTAGGCCAGGTCTACACAGAACTGGTTTCTGGTCGAATCCGACCATTAATGTCTACAATAAAGTGATATACAGAAATGTATGGTGTGAGGTAGGTGGTAACAAGTAGGGTGGAGATGGAAACCATCTCATCCGAACTCACTCCACTGTGCCCTGCACTAAGGCAATACCGACTAATTTAGGCCAGGTCTACACAGCACTGGTTTCTAGTCGAATCCGCTAAAAATCTGACTGCAACCAGTGCCTCATAGACCACAATAGAAAATCCATACTGTAGTCTACACAGCACAGATATTCTAAACCAGGAAGATGTAACGTGTTCTATCTCCAGTCAGACTCCAATATAGTCAATGTACTGGGTCGGTGGCAAATCTGAAAACGGACTGCGTTTTTTGTGCAAAGCTGCCCCAAAAACCGCGGCACGGCGATGTTAAAATACTGTCGGATTTTTTACGGTATTTTAATATTAGCCGTGCCGACATATCCTTACGAGGCACCAAAACTATAACAGAGCAGAATGTACAAGTGAGAATAGCACCGAAAAAGGAACAATACCATGACTGCCAAAATATTAATAAGTACAAGCAGTCCCCGGGTTACGAACAGGATGGGGACTGTAGGTTTGTTCATAAGTTGAATTTGTAGACAAGTAGGAACAGGTACATTTAATAAATGTAACTTCTGCAGGATTGTTTTTTCTTTTAGTTGTGGATAGTGCAGAGAAGAGTTAACGACGCCTTTTACATTTGGTTTACCATCTGTGCCACTGTTTAGAGGAGGTCACCTCACTTTGTCTCTCACGTGCTGCTGTGGAATGCTGGCACTTGTAGTTCCATAGCTACGCTGCAGTGGAACATGGAAGTGGCAACATGCCACAGCAGCTGAACTAATCACCAACCACATAATTGGAACATGTGTGTGGTGGCATGCTTGTAGCTCCACAACTATTAGATGCTGTTCTACATGGGACTACAAGTGCCAACACGCCACAGCAGCACATGCTAAACACATGTACTAATCAGCACCCATATAATTTGTACGTGTGGTGTGGCATGCTGGCACTTGTAGCTCCACAGCTATAAGATGCTTGGAACATAGAACTACAAGTAATAACATGCCACAACAGCACATGCTAAACACATGTACTAATCAGCACCCATATAATTAGTACGTATGTGTGGTGGCATGGCTAGCTACTTACTCCACAGCTATTAGAATGGTGTAAACATGGAACTACGTGCCAACATGCCACAGCAAAAAAAAATGTTTAAAAAACATGTACTAATCAGCACCCATATATTTAGTACGTATGTGTGGTGGCATGCTGGCACTTGTAGCTCCACAGCTATTAGATGGTGTAGAACATGGAACTACAAGTGCCAACATGCCACAGCAACACATGCTAAACACATGTACTAATCAGCACATGTGTGGTGGAATGCTGGCACTTGTAGTTCCACAGCTATTAGATGCTCATGTTAAACACCTCTAATAATTAGCACGTGTGTGGTGTAGTTCGCTGATACTTGTAGTCCCACAACTACAAATGCTAAATTGTATGGGTGCTGATATCATTACTTTAATTGGAGGTGCTGGGGGGGGTGGTGGGGTCCCGGGGCAGAAGAACAGAGTGAAGTGCGGGGGCCCGAAGCGCAAGACCAGCTTGACAGGAGTGAGAGCTGTGGTGCCGGCCAAAGATGCAGTGGGCAGAGGAAGGCTTGTGGGGGTCCGATGTTATGGGTGGTCTCAGCGAGTGATGTCCGTGCACAGAGCTGTTCCCCATAAGTCTTCATGTGTAACTGGGAGGCAGATGTAAGCTGGAACGTTGTAATGGACTGCCCTATGCAGGACGGAGAGGTGCCCGTGCCGCACTCCCCATTCATTTCAATGTTAATGATGGAAAAACCGCCCATCATCATTCTTGTTGCCCCGACCTGTAAATATTAGCGGACAATCAGGCCGCCGTCAGACACAAACTGTCGGTAAATCCTACTATAATGAGAAGGAACGACAAAACCAGAGGCTGATCCCCTAATTTGGAACAAATGGCGCTGAGACTCGTGTTCTGCTGTAAGGATACTGGCTGCAGCAGGAGCTCTCCCCCACTAAACAGCAATAGGAGATCAGTAATGTTAAGCCACACCCATTTTAGGCCACACCCCTCATCCTTCTACTGCTCAAAAACGAAAAAAAAGATAAGGAGTGAATGAGTGCCTGTTTCTTTGAGGGATTCTACAAAACTGAGTGAGTCTGGGCACAGCGGGGGAAGGGGGGGGCAAGCTGTGGTTGGGGACATTACAAGAATTAAGCATTGGGAAGGTTAAGCGTAAAAAAGGAAAGCAGATTTCCCTTGAGAATATGGACTGGAGCCGAAAAATGGTGCGGGATTTTGTCTCACCAAAAGCAGGCCCTGAATTACAGGAAAGGAAGTGGAGAAGTAAGGTATGTACACAATGTCGCACCAGCAGAATAGTGAGTGCGCTTGGGGGATGATACAGGATGTAAACTCAGGTTCAGTACAGGATAAGTAATGTATGTACACGTGACTGCACCAGCAGAATAGTGAGCGCAGCTTGGAGTATATTTCAGGATGCAACTCAGGATCAGTACAGGATAAGTAATGTATGTACACAGTGACTGCACCAGCAGAATAGTGAGTGCAGCTCTGGAGGATAATACAGGATGAAAACTCAGGATCAGCACAGGATAAGTAATGTATGTACAGTGACTGCACCAGCAGATAGTGAGTGCAGCTCTGGGGGTATAATACAGGATGTAACTCAGGATCAGTACAGGATAAGTAATGTATGTAAAAGTGACTGCTCCAGCAGAATAGTGAGTGCTGCTCTGGAGTATAATGTAGGATGCAACTAGGATCAGTACAGGATAAGTAATGTATGTACACAGTGACTGCACCAGCAGAATAGTGAGTGCAGCTCTGGAGGATAATACAGGATGTAACTCAGGATCAGTACAGGATAAGTAATGTAATGTACAGTGACTGCACCAGCAGAATAGTGAGTGCAGCTCTGGAGGATAATACAGGATGTAACTCAGGATCAGTACAGGATAAGTAATGTATGTACACAGTGACTGCACCAGCAGAATAGTGAGCGCAGCTCTGGAGGATAATACAGGATGTAAATCAGGATCAGTACAGGATAAGTAATGTATGTACAGTGACTGCACCAGCAGAATAGTGAGTGCAGCTCTGGAGGATAATACAGGATGTAACTCAGGATCAGTACAGGATAAGTAATGTATGTACAGTGACTGCACCGGCAGAATAGTGAGTGCAGCTCTGGAGGATAATACAGGATGTAACTCAGGATCAGTACAGGATAAGTAATGTATGTACAGTGACTGCACCAGCAGAATAGTGAGTGCAGCTCTGGAGAATAATACAGGATGTAACTCAGGATCAGTACAGGATAAGTAATGTATGTACAGTGACTGCACCAGCAGAATAGTGAGTGCAGCTCTGGAGTATAATACAGGATGTAACTCAGGATCAGTACAGGATAAGTAATGTATGTACACAGTGACTGCACCAGCAGAATAGTGAGTGCAGCTCTGGAGGATAATACAGGATGTAACTCAGGATCAGTACAGGATAAGTAATGTATGTATACAGTGACTGCACCAGCAGAATAGTGAGTGCAGCTCTGGAGGATAATACAGGATGTAACTCAGGATCAGTACAGGATAAGTAATGTATGTACAGTGACTGCACCAGCAGAATAGTGAGTGCAGCTCTGGAGTGATAATACAGGATGTAACTAGGATCAGAAGGATAGGTAAGAGAGAATTATGTTTGTTGAAAAGACCAGACTCAAAGACGGCTTGTGTTCATCATCAAGGTCCGGAGCCCACGCCTTATAAGAACAAGTGGAGCAGATCCGGCTTCTCCAGCTCAAATCCACAGGCATTAAGGAGCCCTGAAACTGTCAGCTAATGTCAAATCAGCTGTGACGAGGACGGCATTTCCTAAGAGTGATTCGTCATTTATCTATGAATTTCCCATGAATATATTGCACAATAAAAGTCAACGGGTCTAATCCGTAGCCAAGAAAATGGCAAATCAACGTCCAAGGGAGTAAAACAAGGCAGAAATCTGGGGATATACCTCCCATCACGGCCATTAAATGGCGATTTTTTTTCTTTTCCAGAATAAAAGATAAACAGTATCTCACAAAAGTGAGTACACCCCTAAGTGACAACAAAAGTTAGTACACCCCTAAGGGAAAATGGACAAATTATGTCCAATTTTGTCATTTTCCCGCCACGCTGTCATGTGAACCGTTAGTGTTACAAGGTCTCAGGTGTGAATGGGGAGCAGGTGTGTTACATTTGGTGTTATCGCTTTCACACTCTCTCATACTGGTCACTGGAAGTTCAGCACAGCACCTCATGGCAAAGAACTGTCTGAGGAGAAAATAATTGTTGCTCTACATAAAGATGACCGAGACTATAAGAAAATGCCAAGACCCCGACACTGAGCTGCAGCGCGGGGACCAGCACCCCGACACTGAGCTGCAGCGCCGACCCCCCGACACTGAGCTGCAGCGCCGACCCCCCGACACTGAGCTGCAGCGCCGACCCCCTGACACTGAGCTGCAGCGCGGGCTGCCGCCCCCCCGACACTGAGCTGAGCGCGCCAACCCCGACACTGAGCTGCAGCGCGCCGACACCCCGACACTGAGCTGCAGCGCAAGCCGACCCCGACACTGAGCTGCAGCGCGGGGGGCGCCAACACCCCGACACTGAGCTGCAGGCAACACGCCTGAGCGCGGCCACACCCCGACACTGAGCTGCAGCGCGTGGGAGGTGCCGACACCCCCCGACACTGAGCTGCAGCGCTGTGGCTGCAGCCCAACACCCTGACACTGAGCTGCAGCGCGCACGGGCGCGCCCCCTGACACTGAGCTGCAGCGCCGGGGCCGACCCACCCGACACTGAGCTGCAGCCAACCCCGAGGGCCGCACCCCCTGACACTGAGCTGCAGCGCCGGGGCCAACACCCTGACACTGAGCTGCAGCGCGGGGCCAAGACCATACAGAGTTTTAACAAGTCAGGTTCTACTCAGAACAGGCCTCGCCATGGTCGACCAAAGAAGGTGAGTGCACGTGCTCAGCGTCATATCCAGAGACGAGTGCTGCCTGCATTGCTGTAGAGGATACAGGTGTGGGGGACCAGGCTGTCAGTGCTTAGACAGTTGGTCTGCATGGCTGTCGTCCCAGAAAGAAACCTCTTCTAAAGATGAAGAAAGCCTGCAAACAGTTTGCTGAAGACAAGCAGACTAAGGACATGGATTACTGGAATCATGTCCTGTGTCTGATGAGACCAAGAGAAATTTATTTGGTTCAGATGGTGTCAAGCGTGTGGCAGCAACCAGGTGACTAGGACAAAGACAAGTGTGTCTGCCTACAGTCAAGCATGGTGGTGGGAGTGTCATGGTTTGGAGCTGCATGAGTCCTGCCGGCTGTGGGGAGCTACAGTTCATTGAGGGAACACTGAATGCCAACATGTCCTATGATATCCTGAAGCAGAACATGATCCCCTCCCTTCTGGGCTGCAGGGCAGTATCCAACATGATACTGACCCCAAACACCTCCAAGACCACTCCCTTCCTAAAGAAAATGAGGGTAAAGGTGCTGGACCGGCCAAGTGTCTCCAGACCTAAACCCTATGGAACATCTGTGGGGCCTCCTCAAACAGAAGGTGGAGGAGCACAAGGTCTCTACCATCCACCAGCTCCGTGATGTCGTCATGGAGGAGGGAAGAGGATTCCAGTGGCTGCAGCCTGTGAAGCTCTAGTGACCTTCATGCCCAAGAGGGTTAAGGTAGTGCTGGGAAATAATGGAGCCACACAATATACTGACACTTTGGGCGCAATTTGTCCATTGTCACTTATTAGTGTATGTGATCTGCGAGGAGGGATTCATACCCAAATCAGTGACATCTGTCTGCTCTGGGCCCCATACACCGTAGGGTTAGCAGAGGTGCAGTGACATCTGTCTCCTCCAGGCCACATAAACAGTAGGGTTAGCAGAGGTGCAGTGACATCTGTCTGCTCCAGGGCCCCATATACAGTAGGGTTAGCAGAGGTGCAGTGACATCGGTCTGCTCCGGGGCCCCATACACAGTAGGGTTAGCAGAGGTGCAGTGACATCAGCTGCTCTGGACCCATACACAGTAGGGTTAGCAGAGGGGCAGTGACATCCGTCTGCTCCGGGGCCCATACACAGTAGGGTTTAGCAGAGGTGCAGTGACATCCGTCTGCTCTGGGCCCCATACACAGTAGGGTTAGCAGAGGTGCAGTGACATCCGTCTGCTCCGGGGCCCCATAACCAGTAGGGTTAGCAGAGGTGCAGTGACATCTGTCTGCTCCAGGGCCCCATACACAGTAGGGTTAGCAGAGGTGCAGGGGACATCCGTCTGCTCCGGGGCCCCATACACAGTAGGGTTAGCAGAGCCGCAGTGCCGTCCGTCTGCTCCAGGGCCCCATACACAGTAGGGTTAGCAGAGGTGCAGTGACATCCATCTGCTTAAAGCCTGGCAATGGCTGCTGATCAATAGTAAGGTATTGCCTTGGTCTCATGATGTCACCATGTGAACAGCAGGATGAGGAGGACGGTTTAAATCCAAATTCAAATTGATCCCCTAAATGTATTGGGCGATTTAGGGATGAAACACCTGTTGGGATTTTGGCCATTAAGCTCCTTGTTAGAGATCAGCAAATTGTTCAAAAAGCCCTGAAACACTGAACAGTTGGTCGAGAGCATCTAAAGGGGAGAGATCGGCTCATTTAGTGCATTTAAAAAAAAAAAAAATTTAAATTTTTTTAAGTTCATCCTAAAATTTCAACCAAAATCCAAATATCCGAAACTGTTTATGATAAGCGTTTGTCCTGGTGGGATAGATATTAACCACATAAGCACTACAGATAAATAGGTAGTAGAGCCGAATCTGTAATTGGGGCACTTCATGGTGACATCACATTTGTAGATTTACATGGGTCTGCCGGTAAACTTATAGCGTAATCTTGAAAGTTTGGGAAGCTCTTTCCAGATCAACAGCAGTAGGAATAGAAATTCGGAGCTTCGGAGAGCGGAAACCAGAGCTTCAATACCTGGTAATCGTTTGATCGCATCTTCCCGCTGGCGGAGGACGCTGCCTCTATATTTAGCTGCCGGGTCTTCCTGGGATGCGGCGCATCTGTAGAATGCGATCAGGTATCATAAAACTGATGAGCCTGCAGAACGCAACGTATTCATTACACGACGGGAAGTCAGCCGCCATAACGCCGCGCACGAGACACAGACGGCCAGGTTTCCAGCAATAACGTTTTATGTTCTTATATTTCACTCACAAGTAGAGATTTTATCCACAGCGCTGGGAAGGACACACAATCCAAGACCATAGTGAATATAACAGGGAGTGCAGCTCTGGAGTATAATACAGGATGTAACTCAGGATCAGTACAGGAAGAAAAGGTAGTAATGTATGTACAGTGACTGCACCAGCAGAATAGTGAGTGCGCTCTGGAGGATAATACAGGATGTAACTCAGGATCAGTACAGGATAAGTAATGTATGTACAGTGACTGCACCAGCAGAATAGCCGCTCTGGAGTATAATACAGGATGTAACTCAGGATCAGTACAGGATAAGTAATGTATGTACAGTGACTGCACCAGCAGAATAGTGAGTGCAGCTCTGGAGGATAATACAGGATGTAACTCAGGATCAGTACAGGATAAGTAATGTATGTACACAGTAACTGCACCAGCAGAATAGTGAAGCCAGCTGTGAGGTATAATACAGGATGTAACTCAGGATCAGTACAGGATAAGTAATGTATGTACACTGACTGCACCAGCAGAATAGTGAGTGCAGCTCTGGAGGATAATACAGGATGAAAATCAGATAGTACAGTTAAAAGTAATTTTTGACTGCACCAGCAGAATATTTGAGTGCAGCTCTGGAGGATAATACAGGATCTAAGTCAGGATCAGTACAGGATAAGTAATGTATATACACAGTGACTGCACCAGCAGAATAGTGAGTGCAGCTCTGGAGGGTAATACAGGATATAAATCAAGATGAGAACAGTTAACACTACATTTTTCAGTCCATGTAAAATCTCCATTGATTTCCATGAATGCTGTTGGTTCTATGAAGCAGACAGCTGGGGTTTGCATTTGGTGATGCTATGGTATAGGGAGCCATTAATAAATGCCGCGCGATGGCTGCAGGTATCAGAGCGCAGTGAAATTGACTCTCTTCTTCCAGTACAAAGTGGCTGCGAGGCGTTTACAGCCGATCTGTGGATTTACACAATCTGTCAAGTTACCGGCTGACCGTGTCTCATCCTCCTCTGCAGGAAATGAGCGTCTTATTAGATACGGGAGCTGAGCTTGTACCAATCACTGACGGAAACTAATCGCCTGGAACGGCCGGCAGGGCTAATGGAGACTGGAGGCCACCAAGTCTATCACGGCCACCGAGAATACAGCTTCTTCATGCTGAAGACCTACAGCAATACATCCCTCAACTGCTTTACTTCACTTGGGGAGAGGAGGGGGTAGAATTTTACAATGAGTGATATTGCTCCCATACATCTGAAATAAAAAAAAATTTCAACAACTCTGCAAACGGTCCGGATTAAAAAACCTCATCCCAATTTAGGCCTACAGCTCCCATGCAGAGCTATGCGTCGCCACGGTTACAGACTGCAAACAAACCCTGCGTAGTCTGATCCTGTAATCCTGTGTCACCCTCAGCCCTCCGTCTGCTCATCTACAGAAATATCTGCTCTTGAAGGGTTTTTACATAAAATACAGCTTTTTAATAGACTTTTGGCCTCATTAATCAAAACTAATTAATCAGTAAGACTGTCCTTGTTGCCCATAACTAAATCAGAGCCCAGAGCAACCAACCACAGCCCATAGCAACCAGAGCTCATAGCGACCAAACAGAGCCAATAGCAACCAATCAGATCCCATAGCAGAGCCCATAGCAACCATAGCCCACAGCAAACAGATCCAATAGCAACCAACCAGAGCCCATAGCAACCAACCAGAGCTCACAGCAACCAGAGCTCATAGCAACCAACCAGAGCCATAGCAACCAGAGCCCACAGCAACCAGAGCCCATAGCAACCAACCAGAGCCCATAGCAACCAACCAGAGCCCATAGCAACCAGCGCCCACAGCGACCAACCAGCGCTCAGGTTTCATTTTACCATAGCAGTAAAGGAAATGAAAGCTGAGCTCTGATTGGTTGCTCTGAGCTCTGATAGGTTGCTATGGGCGACAAAGTTTTACTGTTCGGCTAGGTTCACACAGTCTAATTGCGGCGTGTGCAGTACGGCCGCAATTACACCAGGTGCTTTGGGAGTCGCTCTAATACGCGCGTACTCCCGCCAGCCCCATTGACATTCATTACTCGCGGTGCGTATTCGCCGCAAGTAATGGACATTGTCACTTATCTCCCCGCAAGTACAATACGAGCGTATTGTACCTGCGGTGGGGGATGGGGGGGGGGGGGCGAGGCGTAATCCATAGTTCTCTATGAGAGCTATGGATTACCGTAATTTCGGCACGAAATGCGCGCTGAAATTTGCCCGTGTGAACATACCCTTAGACAGTTGTGATAAATGAAGCCCTGTGTGTTTCAATCCTTCACCAGTTTCAACATCTCTGCTTGCTGTCGGTGAATGAGAACATTTTTATTTACATCTAGAGGCTAAAAAAAAAAACCAAAAAAGAAAACAAAAACAGAAAAAAAAAAAACCTGCGCAGCCCTCGTCCTTAGCACAGCAGAGGGGTTGTTACATTTTCCATGTGCACGGAACAGCTCGAACTCCAGACTGATAGACTAGATATAAAAATTTTATTTACTGGAATTTTTTTTTTATTTGTATTCATTTTTTTAAAATTTTTTGCTGGGGGCGTTTGGGCTTTTATATGTCTTCTACCAGTTCACCATATGGAAGCAGCCTCCTATCTCCCGCACTTGCCGAGGCCCGGCTGTCGCCTCCAGCTGCTCGCTCTAAAGATCTCTCAATTTTTGCTGTTTTATTTCATTTTTCCCCGTCTGCTCCTTTGTATGAATCTATTGATTTTTCATCCTGCGAGCGGTGTGGTTAGAGGGGGAGCGCTCCTGTTTTCCAATTTTCTGCCCGATTGCACATGGTTTATCCCAGCATCCGAATCTGGAAAAGCTGGGTGGCCGTCCATACGAGCATCACGACTGATTTTTCTGAACCCATGAACACCAAAATCTAATTCTGCCGCATCGAGAAGCAGAGGACGCCTCAATGCAGTCACCGGGCCGCCCAAGAGGATTAGTTACGGTCTTTGTCGTGATCACCCAGCTTTCCCAGAAACAGATAGAGCGACATTCTGCTTGCCTTTGGCCCAGCATGAAAGAGGATGACCCCAGGATTGTTTGCGGAGCCCAACCGCCCACACAGCGTCGCTTATTCGTCAGATTTTCAGACAGTTTGCAAATTTGGAAAACAGACTGTCAACCATCCCTATAAACTTTAAAGGGGTTGTCTATACATGAGTCTTTCATTCTCCTGTTTTTCTTGGTTTCACTTTGAATTCAGGTGCGTGTTTACTGGCTTCTACTAGGCTGCAGTAGAAGCCAGGTCTGTAGCTATAGCAACCAATGCTGACAGCCTATCAGGAGAGAGCAAACAGATCTGTAACTATAGCAACCACCGCTGGCAGCCTATCAGGAGACATGGAACAGGTCTGTAGCTATAGCAAACCAGTGCTGGCAGCCTATCAGGAGAGATCGAACAGGTCTGTAGCTATAGCGACCATGCTGGCAGCCTATCAGGAGAGATCAAACAGGTCTGTAGCTATAGCGACCTGAAGAGCTGATGCAGCCCATACAAGAGGGGATATCTAGGAATAGGTAGGACACTTGTTAATGGACACATATTGTAAAGTGACTTGTTTGTGCAAGATCTTTAACATAAAAAGCAGCAATCCCTGTAGTGAGACAACCCCTTTAATTGAAAATCGGCCCAATATTCTGCACGGAGTGGATTGTCAACCGGAAAGATTTTCACTCCGCCGGCGACCGTTCTGAAACACTTGAAACCTGCACAATCTTCTGTCCGGTTTTCGGGTGGAAGGTGTACTAGGCAATGGTTAGAAGCGATGGGCAAATCCGCCAACCGCGGACAGAAACGTCCCCCAGAGCCATCGAAATACAATAAAAAAAATACAGTCAGGACTGGTGTTTTGCCCCTGCTGTGTGGATGTGTCCTGGGGCTCCACCTAAGGGGATGTTCACAATGCAGGGTTTTTTTTTTTTGTTTTTTTTTTTTAATACGCTTTACGCACCGAAAAATGGACCCCAAAAGCGTATTCACCAATGTTCAGTGTAAGCAATGTAGTAGACGTATTGACGTTCGGACCATACGTGTTTGACATACGTCTTAGGGCTTGTTCACACAGCGTTTTGGGATACGTTCCCGGATCCAAGTTCCCAAAATCGCATCCAAAAACGCAGCGGCAATTGGATCCGAAACGGATCCAACACTTATCCAGCATTCAGCTGGCTGCGTGTGGGCTTCAGCAAGATCGCTCCCTCTAGTTATTATAGGGCAGCTGTGTGTTTGGATGTGTTGGATGCAGCAGGATCGCACCCTATAGTTTATTATAGAGGCACCTGTGTGTTTGGATGTGTTGGATGCAGCAGGGTCGCTTCCTGTAGGTTATTATAGAGGCAGCTGTGTGTTTGGATTGGTTTTGGGTGCAGCAGGATCGCACCCTATAGTTTATTAAGAGGCGCTGTGTGTTTTTGGGTGTGTTGGATTTCAGCAGGATCGCACCCTATTTTTTTTTATAGAGGCAGCTGTGTGTTTGGATTTTGTTTGTATGCAGCAGGATCACACCCAATAGTTTATTATAGAGGCAGCTGTTTTTGGATGTGTTGTATGCAGCAGGGTCGCTCCCTATAGTTTATTATAGAGGCAGCTGTGTGTTTGGATGTGTTGGATGCAGCAGGATCGCTCCCTATAGTTTATAATTTAGGCAGATGTGTGTTTGGATGTGTGGAAAGCAGCAGGATCGCTCCCTCTAGATTATTATAGAGGCAGCTGTGTGTTTGGATGTGTTGGATGCAGCAGGATCGCTCCCTATAGGTTATTATAGAGGCAGCTGTGTTTTGGCTTCAGCAGGGTCGCTCCCTATAGTTTATTATAGAGGAGCTGCGTGTTTGGATGTGTTGGATGCAGCAGGTTTGCACCCTATAGTTTATTATAGAGACAGCTGTGTGTTTGGATGTGTTGGATGCAGCTGGATCGCTCCCTATAGTTTATTATAGAGGCAGCTGTGTGTTTGGATGTGTTGGATGCGTCCCACACACCTCTCCCAGAGCGCACCGTCCCACACACCTCTCCCAGAGCGCACCGTCCCACACACCTCTCCCAGAGCGCACCGTCCCACACACCTCTCCCAGAGCGCACCGTCCATTACGCGTCGTCTATCACACGGCATGCGTTTTACGCTAATTTTTTGGACGCAACAAAAAATAAATAAATTCAAATTTCAATTACATCCAGTGGATACACGCCATAAAAGTATAGAAGGCGCTTGCTCGCCGTTTTCGCGTTGTAACACAAAAATTTTAAAGAAAAACAATAATGGTGTTTATGGCACGCCAATATGCGGCATAAATACGCCATGTGAATGTCCCCTAACAGTATTATTAGTCAAGTCCTTGGTGAACGCGACAACTCATTTAAAAAAACAAACAAAAAAAACCCGCTAGAACAGCGGCCGTATATTTTAAAGTGAATGTCAACCATTAAAGCATCTATAATTCATCACCGATTAAAATCTTAAATACCAGAAAAAGGTTTTTTTCCCAAAACCCAGAGTTTCCATACCCAGGGGAGGCATAGTTAGGTGACAAAATTCGAACTGCTTGCAGTTAACAAGAAGCAGCTCACTGTATACAGATTATATATTGAACTCAATGACAAGACTGTCTGCAGTGAGCTAATGCGCTCCCGCTAGTGGTGGCTTCTTGCACATAGAATTTTCAGAATTAAGTACCCGCAGAGGATTTGGAGCTCTGTATCAGCGTGGTAAAAATAAACAGCTCGGGAATTTTTAAGGAAAATATTCTTCATTTTTGATAGAAAGGGGGATCTATTTGGGAAAAGATTAAAACCCCCCAACGACCGCACACCGCTTGAGTCAACTTTGGGGTCGTTCGTCTGCACATTCTTTTGGCGTAGCTCAGACTCAGGGGGTTTTTCCCGGGCCCCATCCCAGAGCACTGTCACACCGGGTATGGGGGAAACCCCGCAAACCCGATGCTTTAAAAACCCTTTTATTGCGGGGGTGCGTTACCGCAGCGCAATCAAAGGTTTCCCCCCCGTCTTTATGATCGAACCCCGTGACCCGACAGAGCCCCCCGGAAACGGCTGCCAGTCACCCCCGGGGACCTAACTAGCGCCGGGGCTGTCCCCTGTATGAACCGTGAAAGACACACTGTTTGGCGCCAGATCACGCCTTTTCAGACGACACAGATTATAAATTTTTTGGGGATATTAAATGCAAATACATTACCAATGTAAAAAAAAAAATAAAAATAAAACAGTTTTTTCCCTTCATGGGATTAAAAAAAAAAAAAAAATAAAACATATAAAAAAAAATATGAATAAAAAATAACATAAAAATAAATAATTTAATAAAAAATTGTGCATACATTACACAAAAAAAAACTTTCACATTATATCCAACGACGAAAAAAAACCTGTAGAAATTAATGTAACAAGTTATTTAAAATTAAAAAATTTAATGGGATAAAAAAAAAAAAATAAAAAAAAATAAAAAATTTACAATTTTAAAATTTTTTTTTAAATTTTCAATAAAGTCTAAGTGAACTTAAACTATTCCCCCTAAAGCCAACTTGTCCCCCCCAAAAAAAACGAGGCCTCATATAACTGCGCATTGAAAAAATAAAAAATTACAACTGTTTAAACGCAAGAGGCAAAAACTAAAAAAAAAAAAAAAAAGGGTTGGTCATTAAGTATTTTTCAGGCTTTGGCTTAAGGGGTTAAAAACAAACCAGGATTCTTACCTTGGTCGTGTCGTCATGTGATCGCTGATACCGTTTCCATCGGCAACCGTAAATGCCAGTCAAGCATGACAAACATAACTGCGGCTCGTAGTACTGTAGCGGTTGGTGCTTTACCATGCTCTCTCCAGCGGTTTTTAGAGACGCTATTAAATGTCCATCGGGGCCTGCTCCTCCTGACAACGAGAAAAAGTCACGTGACTACTCAAATTCTAAAACAAATAAACATTATCAAAAATTTGACAAAATTTGACATAATTTACTTGCACTGATCACAGTTTGTTGTTACGATTGGCAGTGCGATAAAGTTAAGAAAAAATTTTTAAAATAATAATATCCAGACATATCAGCAGGAAGCATCTGCATGTTTACTCAGACATTTCAATTTCAACCGTGGGTTTCCTAATAAAGGACACAGGATCTTTTCTCACTAGTCCCTTCAAAACCGTTCATGTTCCCCCCA